>LPNX010133947.1:496825-576736 GCA_001517045.1 Pseudotsuga menziesii
TTTTTATTAAATTTTCATTAAACTGGTTCATCGTCCGGTTCCAGTTTGGTCTCGATCCCAGTTCTGGTTTTTAATACATTGGGTTTGATCACAAGCAAAGTCCTTGATTACAAAGTTTTGAGGGCAAAGCTTTTCGAAGGGGGTACTATGTTATGATCTTAGTGGGGGTTTATCTGTGTGGTCAAATTTATATGTATAGAGCCTACATGGGCAATGAGTGAGGATATTTATATGTAGTATATACCATATAGAGGTCAATAGAGTCATTAGTGTGTACATGACATATGAATATGCTATATGGATGTACTTACGTCATTTGAGAGATCTTCTCCCAATGTATGCAGAGTTATTCTATAACTCATAATAACATTACTTTTGGGAGCTGTGCTCCATGCCTATATTTGATGTACATTGTGTGTATGCAAGTTTATCATGCTATTTTGTGTATTTGGTTCATAACAAATGGGAGGTCAAGTTCACATGTTTGCTTTAACCCAGTAATGTAAGATTATATGGTGTATATCTTTTTGTGCATTAATGAAATATAAGATGCAGTTTTTCCAAGACAAATCTAGGAAATAAAAATGCATTATTTCTTACCTGTGATTCACAATTGCCGAGCCAAGCCTTCCATTCCCAGAGAACACTCCAGAGGAATGCAGTATGAAGCTCTGGCCATTTGTTGGATCTAATATTTGCACCCATATTGCATGCAGTATTGTACTTGTAGGAATTTGGATTGTGGGTTGCGTCACACTCCAGAGGAATGCAGTATGGAGCTCTGGCCATTTGTTGGATTTAATATTTGCACCCATATTGTACTTGTAGGAATTTGGATTGTGGGTTGCCTCCGTTTTATTTCTATTGCTACTGGATATTCTATCTATGTTGGACAACTTTTTGCTTACTATTTGTTAACCTTATTAGTTTGTACCTAGACAGAGTTAGGTTGAAGTGGCTTTAGGCTTTGTGCTTTTGTTTACTACTACATAACTGGTCCTATTGGTTGCTTTTCTATTGCTACTGGATATTCATATCTTATCTTATCTGTTCCTTTGTTTCTTGCATCGTTATTGCATTTCCACTGCAATCAAGAAGTGTTATCACACAAATCTGCACTAAGAGATTTGCACAATTATTATAGACAACCAACCCTGTCATTGTTGGAGGCCTCTATGTTCAGACTGGTGCTTTTCCCGTCTCAGGCAGTGTCCCTAAGGATTGTATGCAGTAATCAAACTTATAGATTCCGCTAAAGAAACCCAAATGATTAGCACACATAAAATTCACTTTTGGCTGCCAATGAGCAATCCAAAGTGAGAGAATTGAATAAAGATAATAATGGTTGAAACCAGATCATTAAAGACAATTACAACAGTGAATAGGCAAAAGGAAAGTAGGTGAATGCACTCCTTGAGTGAAGAACAAATCAAAACAAGTGCACTAGAAACTGACCACACACTGAAATATTATTTAGCAAAATACTAAATAGTAACCAATAAACCCAAGGAGCTGGATATCAATCATAATTGGACCAAATCATATTTATTTAAGAAATTGATTGCATCATAGTAAGCAAAACAAGACAGGTTACAATAGGCTTCGTGGAACACAAGGGTAGTAGTGGTGACAGGTCCTGGAAGGTGGAAGAAAAGATGGTCCTTTGCTGCTGCTGCAAAACTCCTCTGAAATCTGTCCTAAAAAATCTGTAATCTACACTCTTTTCGTATAGAAAACCCAAAAGAAATTATGGATTAACTTGCACTAATCATGCATGAGAGAGAAAGGCTCAACTTTAACTGATAACTTTTGCATGCATGCTGACTTGATAAGGAAAGCATCATATTTAAGTTCAAATCTGCCAATAATATCCCACTCCAATGAGTTTTCCTTGAATAATATCTTTCATGCAAATTGATGACAAAGAGGTCAACCTAGGGTTTAAGGAGCTTATGTCTCCTGCAATGATTGGATAAGGAAGCTGAAATAGGTTTTTGGCTCAGCAAACATAGCAACTTCGAATTAGGGTTTAAGTGGATAGGGTCATCAATTATTCCCTAAAAATAACCAAGGAAAATCAGGGTTTTGACTCGATAAAATTAGCAATGTGGATTAGGGTTCAAGTAGATAAGATTAACCATAATACTTCCTCAGAATAACAAGGAGATTTAGGATTTTGACTTGACTATTATAGCAAATTCGAATTAGGGTTTTAGACTTATCTCATACTAGGCTAGGGTTTGGGCAGTATTGCAGCATTTTAGCCAAATTCCATTTAAATGCACCATCCTCAAATTGCTGCCACATGTAATTTCATCCACTTGCTCAATTCTGTACTTAACTCACCATCCTCCACTCATTGAAACCTGGCCAGTGGCCACTATTGAATTTTTAACTACTTTCATACACCGGTAATTATGTGTGCACTTTTCTTAGTATGAAAGAATCAACTACATTAAACACATATGAACAGTATTACATTAACCAGTTACAACAGTAAGGGCATATGCAACAGAAAACATCACATCACATAAATAGCCATGCATAATAGACACCATGATTTTTATCCTGGGAAAACCCTCTCTCCTCCTGAGGGAAAAACCCTGCAACCTTTCTTATGATAGACTCATTAATAGAAGAACAAGTAGATATCAAGTGACCATGAACATCAAACCCTTCTCACACATAAGGGTGAATATAAACAAAGAGATCAAGTACTTATCTTTTCATATGAAGCTGAAGAAGCAAGCACTGCTTCAAATGCTACTTTCTCTCCATCATGTGAGACCACCATCAGAAGCATAACTGTAGCAATCATTCTAGCTCATGTAGCTCATCACCCAAGCAAGAACATAACTGAATAGTATAAATTCTCTGACTGCTGATATAAATCTCCGTTTTCTGATATAAATTCACTGTTTGCTGATGTGAGCAATGTGGGGCCCAATGATAGGCCTGATCTATTTGATTTGAAGCCTAGGTCTGCTAGGAGAAGGCCAGATCTGACTGTGTATCCTTCGATCTGCCTTTGAAAGGGTTCAATCTGATTGCGAGGGTCTTGGCCTAGCTGGATCTTCCCTCTAAACCCCATGATCTTGTAAGTTTTTCTCAGTTTCAGCCAGCGGTTTAAATGTAAAAAATAACTCAGTTTAATGACCAACTTAGAAATACATAAGGCTGGAAATAACATAAATTTTCAGACTGAAATAAACACTGCTGTAACTCAACTTTTAATGACAGAAAATGAAATAAATGCACACCATGAAATTTTCGGACAGTAAATTTTTGGCAACATGCCCAGGCAAAACCCACAAAAAGAAAACCTGTTAGGAGAGAGTATTTTTATTTCTTTCAGTAAATGGAACAGCAAGTACAACTTATCTCCTGTGTTACCGGATCCATCGGGGGTGAATCAGGGATCCGAGGTTCCGATCTGGATACGGATACGGATCCACTAAGATCCGTGATGGAACCATGTGTGATCCGGATCCTTCCACGGAAGAAATGGATCTCGGGAAAAAAGTTCCGGTCTGACCAAAAAAACGTGACGCAGCTTTTTAATTGTTGGATCCGCCAGCTGGAAGGCCCCACCGCACGGAGTTAAGGTTTTCCTGTGGTTTAAGATGGTATGCCAGGAAGCTTTTTGACCTACCCCACTTCCCACCAAACAGCGACGGGAGAGAAAGGTGACAGGTGAAGGCGATTCAAACAAACCGACAGAGCAGCGTCAGTTGACTTGGGAGCCGAGAGTAGAGTCTGTTGGGCAGGAGAGAAGAACGACATGCCCGAGGGGAATATATTTTGCTGGACAAGAAATTTGATAGCACTGACAGAGCAGTCTCGCTGCTGCAGGAAACTTGACAGTTGAGAGAAGGGTCGGTCGGTAGTGGGCTCGTGGAGTTTGGTATTGGAGTGTGACTTGGTAAAGGTCCAAAAGGTATAAAGTAGTTTTAATATTTTTATTTATCAACATTGCCGACAAGAGGAGACACAGCAACAATGTGGACCATTGTGCAGCTACCTGGACCACGGTAACAAGCCAGCAGACCACCACAGCAAGCGGCTAAAGGTTAGCAATACTGTAGCCCTTAGAAATTTTAATAATTGATTTCATTTAATAATTAATAGCAATTACTAGTTAATAATTAATTAATTACAAATTCCATAAGTAATAGTAATTAAGTCCATTTAAATTTTTAATAATTAATTCCATTTACAATTTAATTAAGTAAATTGTAGTTCATTAATAAGTAATTAATTAATTCCATTTAAGAATTAATTTTATTTACAAATTAAAATAATTAATAATTTATTAAATAATAAAACATCATTCATAATTAAATGTGTTAAGAACTAAATTAATAATTAATAAATTCTCAATATTAAATTATTAATTATCATTCTATTCATAAAATTAAGACAGTCACAGTCCCTGTATCTTCATTTTTTTGAAGTTTTAAATTTTAACATTTCTCTTTTTAGTTTTTTTGAGAAATAAATTAATAATTAACAAATTATCAATATCAATTATCATTGACATTCTATTCATAAATTTAAGAGAGTGACACAGTGCTAGTGACAGCCCCCTATATCTTCATTTTTTTTTAAGTTTTAACATTTATCTCCTTTTTGGTTATATACAGGGTAAACATGGCATCACAACAGCAGAATGCAAATACACCCGGAGAATCCATTCTCGTTAGCGACCCAAGGTCTCCATTGTGGCATTATGTAGAAGTTATTGCCAAAAATCCAGGGGGCGGTTCATATAAATGGAAATGCAGTGAATGCAACAGCATTCGAAATGGTTCATACACTAGGGTGAAGAGCCATCTCACTGGGAAAACTAACACATGGGTGTTGATATGCACTGGTCCAAATGGTCCATATGGCCAACTTGGACTAGGCTTGAGTCCTGCAAAACTTATGTTCAATGCATCTTTGCAAGATGCTGCTGATAAAGGAAAACTCCCTATGCAAAACACTGCAACTAGGCCTTAATTTCCATCTAAACCTGTTGACACAAGTAATAAAAGGCCTACTTTAGGATTTATTGAAACATTATTCAATAACTAGGGTAGAGAAGCAGTTGATGAGAATGTAGCTCGTTGCATCTATGCAAATGGGCTAGCATTCAGTTTGGTGCGCTCCCCATATTGGCAACAAATGATTAAAGCGGTCAATGAAGCACCGAAAGGGTACAAGAGCCCCGGGTATGAAAGGTTCGCACCACATTGTTGACATCAGAAAGACAATTTGTGGATAGTCAATTGCAATCAATCTGAGATACATGGGCAGAAACAAGTGTGTCCATAGTTTCTGATGGGTGGAGAGATAAAAAAAGCCGCCCTTTAATTAATGTTATTGCAATATGCCCCCAAGGGGCAATGTTTTTGAAGGCTATTGATTACAGTGGAGTGGAGAAAGATGCAACATTCATCTCCAATATTCTTATTGATGCAATAGAACGTGTGGGGCCACAAAATGTCGTCCAAGTCATCATAGACAATGCACAGGTATGTAGGGCTGCAGGATTGATTGTGGAGGGTCGATATGATCACATCTTTTGGACTCCATGTGCGGTGCATTCGTTGAATCTTATGCTTGCCAAGATTGGCGAGATTGAGTGGATCAACGAAATATATGTAGCATCAAAGGAAATCCAAATGTTCATAACCAATCATTCGATGTCCCAAGCCATATATAGGGGTTTTGCAAAGTTGGAGCTCTTGAAGGTACTCCATTGTTAGTTAGTGATTACTTGTATTATGAATTATGAATTTTAGTCTTATATGATTTATGGTTTCTAATTTGAGATTTGAATTTTCAAAACTTATGTAAGTTGCTGAAACTCGTTTTGCATCCCACACTTTAGTCATAAAGAGGCTTGTGGAAGTCAGACAAGCATTGCAAGCAATGGTCATCAACCCTCTTTGGGAATCATGGAGGACTTCCACTTCTGATAGGGGGCAAAAAATCAAGTCTATTATTCTTGATGATGCATGGTGGGACAAGGTCCAATACCTTCTACGGTTTACAGAACCAATCCTGACCATGATTAGGACATTTGACACAGATATGCCTTGCTTGGGAGAAGTCTATGAAAACATTGATAGTATGCTAGAGAGAATAAGGGAAATTATCAAGGCAAGTGAAAGTGACCCTTTTGAAGTATTTTACAATGAAATAAAGGACATAATTACCAAAAGGTGGAACAAAATGACCACACCACTACACCTTTTGGCCTATGCACTTCACCCCAAATATTATCATTGCAAAATTTTGTCTTTACCTAGTAGGACAACCCCAAACAAGGATTCCGAAGTGGTACAAGGATACAAGACGGCTTTGAGGAAGATATATAGGGATGTGGGCATTGCATTGGAAGTACGTGAAGAATTTTGAGGATTTGTACAATCCACTGGTAACTTTTCAGATCCAATGGCCATGAATGATCGAGGGCATCTTGATCCTATTACTTGGTGGGGCTTCCATGGCGGGGATAGCATTCATCTATCGACTTTAGCCACTAGGTTGTTATCGCAGGTTTCTAGTTCTTCATCAGCTGAGAGGAATTGGAGTACATATGGTTTCATCCATTCAGTGAAACGAAACAGATTGGGAGCAGCAAAGGCTGAGGATCTTGTGTATGTTCATTCCAACCTTCGCCTTCTATCACATGCTTGTCTAGAGTATAAGAAAGGTCCGAGAAGGATGTGAGATGTGGAGCCTGAGATTTCTGATTTAAACATGACATTGAATGCCATGACTCACCTCAACATACTTGAGGATATTACACCGCCAGTTCAGCCTTCTTCTACAGATTACAACATTTCCAATCCCCCACCGTCTATTCATGATGTAGAGATTCAATATGCAGATGAGGATATAGATCCATTTCATGATATGTAGTTAGATATCATATACTTTACGGTTACCTTATCATATTAGTAGAGTGATCATTGATCACTCACTTTTGTAACTATTATGAATTATCCTTTTCAATTTTCTACAAGGCAAGATATCATTTCAGTTTTCATTGTTTTAGTGTTCCTATTTATATATGATTTTAGTTCTAGTTATATGATTCATGAGTGGTTTTGATTATAAACTTTGAATATGTTTTTAAAAATTTTAAAAATATTATTATATTTTTTTGTACTTGATGTATCCTAGTCGTATCCGGATCCTGGGTTTAAAAAATCCAGCGGATCCGTATCCGTATCCGTATCTTGGTAGCCTAGCTTATCTCTACTGCATTAAATGCACCCAGACTTTCTCGATTTTTGTGCCAAACCGCCTCCTCGATTTCAGTGCCAAACCGAGCCTCGAAAACTATGCCAAAACAGTCCCTTGATTTTCGTGCCCAACATCTCGAAATTTGTGCAGAAATCTGTCCTCGATTTCTATGCAAAAGGACAGTTCGTACGGACTGTACATACCTCAAAATCTATGCAATGTACGACCTCGAAAATTGTGCAGAGTACGGTCTCAATAAATGATCCAACCTTCTCGATAAATGTGCCCTGTCCGTCCTTGAAAACTGTGCCCTCAAAATCATACTGTATGGTCACCTTGGAATTCGTGCTGCACCAAAATCTTTCACCTCAATTTTTGTGCTGCCTGGAAACTTAGCTGCCTAGAAATTCGTGCCTCCTCTCTCTTCTCTCCTCTCCTCACTTCAATCTGCAAAAAGTCACTGAAAATGCCTTTCCTTGCGTTTTTGGCGAGAACTCTAGGGTTCATCTAATCCAACGGTGGAGATTAGATGAGATGAGTGGACAAGATTAAATGCTCATAAATCTCATTTAAAAAATTAAATTCACTCACCTCACCTAAATTTTCCAAAAAGTGACTTTATTCTCTAAAGTCTAATTAAATGCTCATCTCAAGTCATTTAATGCAAGGGTCACTTTATTTTCCCCTTTTAAGTGACTAAGGCTAAAGTCACCTAGGGGAACACTTTCCTAGGTACAAAAATCAACACTCCCTCTTACCGAGAAAGGTGTTCTGCACCACTCCCAACTTGTCTCTGAAGAAGACAAACTTGTCCCTCCCCAAAGATTTCGTTAGAATATCTGCAACCTGCTCATCAGTGGAAATGTACTGTAAAGTCACTGCTCCTCTCTGAACATAATCTTGGATAAAATGATACCTGATCTCAATATGCTTTGACCAGCCATGAAATACTGGATTCTCAGAGAGATGGATGCAACTCTGATTGTCACAGTAGATCATCGTAGGCCTCAACTCCTAATCAAATAAATTCACCAGCAACTTGCGAAGCCACAACGCCTCGCAATTGACTTGACTGGCTGCCATATACTCAGCCTCTGCAGAACTCAACGCAACAGACTTTATCTTCCGACTGAACCACGACACTGCTATCGAGCCCAAACTAAAACAACATTTGGAAGTGCTCTTCCGGTCTGCCACACTGCCTGCCCAATCTGAATCTATGAAGCCAATCAATCTGATCCCATCCGACCTCTTGTAGTCTAGACCATACTCCACTGTCCCTGCAAGGTAACGCAACACATGTTTTGCGGCAACCCAGTGCACTCTCCTAGGCTCAACCATGAACTGACTGAGAGTCTGAGAGTGTTCACCGCAAAACACAAATCTGGCCTAGAGTTGACCTTTTACATCAAAGAACCAATGATTGACGGTATAGTGTAGGATCCACCTACTCTCCCTCAGAAGCATGAAGCTTCTTCCAGTTGGTGACCATCGGTGTAGACATCGACCTACAATCCTCCATCCGAAATCTCCTCAGAATATCAACTGCATACTTTCCTTGTCCCAGGAAAATATGTCTAGGCTCCTGCCAAACCTCCAATCCCAGAAAATAGTGCATCAACCCAATGTCGGTCATCTCGTACTCTAAAGCAAGATCTTTCTTGCAAGCTGCAATGGGTCTCTCTCCTCCAGTAATAAATAAGTCATCATCTCCAACCATGATGAAATAGAGATTCGGATATGCCTCACTCTTGTGAAACCCCATCTGCTGCAAGTAAGAATTAATCCTAGAGTACCAAGCTCTAGGAGCTTGCTTCAACCCATACAAGGCTTTCTTCAGTCTGCAAACATGAGACTTTCTCTCATGAATCTCAAAGCCCTGAGTCTGCTCAACATAAATTTCCTCCTGAATGATTCCATTGAGAAATGCGGTCTTCACATCCATTTGATAGATCTTCCAACCCATTTCTGCTGCAATGGAAATCAATGCCCTGATCGAAGTATACCGAGAAACTGGCGCAAAGGACTCATCATAATCCACACCCTTAACCTGTGAAAACCCCCGCGCTACAAACCTGGCCTTGTACTTCTCCACACTACCATCCACAATATGCTTTAGCTTGTAAAGCCACTGAGAAGTCACCACTGACTTCCCCTCAGGTCTCGAAACTATCTCCCATACATTGTTCTTCATGATGGAATGGTACTCATCCATCATGGCATCTCACCAAACATGATGTTGGGAGGCCTCCTCAAAAGTAGAAGGCTCTGAATCACGTAAACTAGCCACTAATGCCATGCCCAATCTGTCTGGCATTTGAATAGCCCTCACTGGCTCCCTGGGTGTCCCAAACTCCTGGGCTTCCTTCAAGGTCTCTCGAAGCCACTTAGGCTTCTTCCTCCCTGAAGGTTGCACCCACATTGGTCTGTCCTCGTCTGATGAACTACTAGAGGTAGAAGCCCCAGTAACCTGTGAACCAGCAGCTGGTGTACCAACAACCGATGAACTCTGTGATCTTGATCCTCTGGACGGTGAACTTGTAATCTGAGATCAAAAACCTGTCCCCGAAGACCCTGCTGGCTGAACCATTGAACCTGTGCCCATACTGTGTAGTCCAGTAACTCCGGAAACCTGTGAACTTGTCTGCTACACGGACAGTACCTGTGAAACAACTTGAGGTGCAGGAACTTGTTGCTCTCCCTGCTCCAACTCTCTAGACTTTCTGAAGGCCCGCTCCTCCTCAAACTTCACATCCCTCCTCACAGCAACTTTCCTCTGGGAAGGAAGGTAAATATGGACGGCCTTCGAAGTCTCATCATAGACCACAAAGATGCCCTTCTCTACGGTGGGCTCTAACTTTGTCCTCTTCTCAGAATGGACATGACAGTAAGTCAAACTACCAAATATGCGAAAATGGCTGACCTCAGGATTCTTGTCTGTGAAACAATCCTCAGATGTCATGTTCCCCACGATACGATGGGGACTCTTGTTCTGAAGATATACAGTTGTACTGCATGCCTCAGCCCAAAGGAAGAAAGGAAGTGACTGATCATGTAACATAGCTCTGGTTGCTCCAACAATAGACATGTTCTTCCTTTCCGCCACTCCATTCTGCTCTGGAGTGTAAGGAACCGTCAACTGCCTCCTGATACCCTCCCGTCTGCAATATCAATCAAACTCCTTGGAGGTATACTCACCCCTGTTATCCGATCTGAGAGCCCGTATCTTCTTCCCTGTCTGGTTCTCCACAAGAGCTTTGAACTCTTGGAACCTCTGCAAGACCTCCTCAAATTTCTTGCTCTTCAGGAAGTAGATCCAGGTCTTCCTGGAATGATCATCGATGAATGTCACATAGTACTCATATCCTCTCAAGGAAACAGATGACATCGGTCCACACAAATATGAATGTATCAAGTCAAGAATCCCTGCTGACCTGTTATCACTGCTAGGAAAAGCAGTCTTGGTGTACTTTCCCAAAGCACACCCC
Organism: Pseudotsuga menziesii; assembly: GCA_001517045.1. NCBI lineage: Eukaryota > Viridiplantae > Streptophyta > Pinopsida > Pinales > Pinaceae > Pseudotsuga > Pseudotsuga menziesii. The sequence continues at coordinate 507,553 of LPNX010133947.1, forward strand.
CTACAAACATCACTATGCTCTGTGCTGAACTCTGGTAAACCTGTAACCATATGTCTCAACAACCCCAAAGCTGGATGATGCAATTGAGCCATCCTCCTATGCCACAACTCACAAAGCTCACTGCCGCTGCTCACAAAGCTCATTGCCGCTGCTGTGTGCCAAGGCATGCTGAGGCTGAAATAAGAGTCTGTACAGTTTCCCGCACCTAACTCCAATGTCAAATGAAGCAGATGGTCCTACAGTCTTAGGAAACACACGCACATGTCCATCTAGGAAGGACACCCTAAGACCCTGATCCTCAATCATGGAAATTGAAACCAGGTTCTTTTTCAACCCAGGTACATACAATACATCTCTTAGAACGATGGGACTCATGGACTCCCTTTGAAAGGTAATGGTCCCACGCCCAATTGCTTTGACTGCTGAGTCATCTCCCAACACCACCTCCACATCAGTCTCTGTCTGTGAAAGCTCGGAGAACATCTCTCGAGCACCTGTCATGTGGCTCGAAGCTCTGCTATCAATATACCAAGTGCTGGAAGTAGATGCACTGTAGGAATGGTCTGTCAACAAGGAAAAATCTCTCTCTCTATCAACATCTGCACTGGTGATAATAGATGCTCTCTCTCTATCAATATGTCCAGTGCACAGAGAAAACTCTCTATGAAATCTAGTTGCAAAATCATCAACCTCCGCTGAAGTTGCTGTCTGCTGCTACTTCTTCTTCTTGTTGTTCGGACACTGCCCAGCATAGTGTCCCATCTTCTGACAAGCAAAACACTTTACAGTGCTCAAATCCTTCTTCTGCCCATCTTGTTGCTTGGCCCCACCCTTCTTGGGACCCTTCTTGTTCTTCTTCTTGCCCTTTGCTATCAAAGCCACATCCTCCTCATCCTCCCTACTAGTAGAAGCATTGCCCTGCACAAGACCCCTCAGAGTCTCCTCTTGAACAAAATCATCACACATTCTGTCCCATGTAGGTAGGTTCTCCCTAGCCACCAAAGCCTGCACAAACACAGCCTAAGGCTTTGACACCCCATTCATAGCTGTCCGCACTAGCTCTGCATTAGGAACAACCTCCCCAATTGCTGCAAGCTCATTTCTCACCTGAGAGATCCTAGTAAGGTAAGACAACATATCCTCACTTTTGACCATCCTGATACTCTTCAGCTTCTCCCTCAAAACCATCTTCTGATTCTCGTTTGAGCTCTGAAACACTCCGATCAAAGCATCCCACATCTTATGTGCTCTGTCTTTACTCAAGATGTGAGGATTAACATGGTCTTTAACTGCATCAAGAATTATCCTTTTGGCCTTAATGTCCTTCTTATTGAAGGTTGCCAGTGCATTTGGATCTGTGGTAGCATTGGGAATGACAATGGGGTGAGTTGTAGTGTGATTGACTACCTTAGCCCATAGCTCATTCTCCTCCAATACAAGCAATATCCTGCCCTTCCTGGGACAAAAATCCCATCCCCATCAAGCCTATCCTCCATTCTCAGTCTGGTTGAAGTCATATTTTTCAAAGAACAAGTTTCAACAAAATGCTGTTACTGTCAAAAGAAAATATCTGAATTCTGGAAATTACTTTTCTTTCTTCAAAAAATAATTTTCTGCCCAACTCAACTCTGTCACCATGTAAGTTTTTCTTAGTTTCAGTCACCGGTTTAAATGTAAAAAATAACTCAGCTTAATGACCAACTCAGAAATACATAAGGCTGGAAATAACATAAATTTTTAGACTGAAATAAACACTGCTGCAACTCAACTTTTAATGACAGAAAATGAAATAAATGCACACCATGAAATTTTCAGACACAGTAAATTTTTGGCAACATGCCTAGGAAAAACCCACAAGGGGAAAACCTGTTAGGAGAGTATTTTTATATCTTTCATTAAATGGAACAACAAGTACAACTTATCTCTACTGCATTAAATGCACCTAGACTTTCTCGATTTCGGTGCCAAACTGCCTTGATTTTTGTGCCAAACTGAGCCTTGAAAATCGTTTTTTGTCCCCAACACCTTGAAATCTATGCAGAAATCTGTCCTCGATTTTTGTGCAAAAAGGATAGTTCGAACCTTGAAATTTGTGCAATATACGACTTGTGTACGGCCTAGAAAACTGGGTAGAGTACAGTCTCAATAAATGAGCCAACCTTCTCGGTAAATGTGCTCTGTTTGTCCTTAAAAACCGAGCCCTCAAAACCGTACTATACGGTCACCTTGGAATGCATACTGTACCAAAATATTTCACCTCGATTTTCGTGCTACCTGGAAACTCAACTGCCTCCTCTCTCTTCTCTCCTCTCCTCACTTCAATCTGCAAAAAGTCACTGAAAATGCCTTTCCTTACCTTTTTGGTGAGAACCCTAGGGTTCATCTAATCTTGTTGAATTTTTTAGCAGTAGCATAAACTTAAAAAATTTGCAGATCTACTTAAACAAATCAGCAGTGCAGTATAAACACATTAATCACATCAGCACACATGGACACAAGATTTTTCACTGGGGAAACCTTCAAAGGACAAAAACCCCAAAAGCATTAATAGCTCATCTCGTAAATGAGATGACTCAGAAAAAATTATTCAAAAAGTTCCTTAATTCCAGATTTGGAATTTACAACAGTCACAATGAAAATTATCAGTAAAAAAACCCAGATTGATAATTTAACCACAATTTCCGAAAGTTACAAAATTTTCCCAAATTAGGGCTTCTTCAGAAAACTGAAGTTTTTCTCTCTCCTGCATAAAAATATCAGACTGTCTGAAAGATAGCAGACTGCCCGAAAATGTACTTTCCTGTTTGCTGCCCGTTTCTCTCTCCTGCCTGCTGTCTTGTTTGGGCAGATCTCTGCTGCCCGAGGGTTGGCAACCTGCCAAACCCTCACGGGTATGCTACCCGATGGTTTGCAAGATGCCCAGACCCTCACGGGTAACAGCTCGTGGGTTGAAAGAAGGAGGCCGAGTCCAATATGGGCTGCCCGGAGAATAGAGGCAGCCCGAAAAAGAACAAAGCTGCCTCCAAAAAAAACGGTTGCCCAAAAATGAGAGCTGCCCAGATCTTGCTGAGGCTGCTCGGAGAGAAGGAAGAGGCTGTTCAGTTGCTTGAAAATGGAAAAAGTTGCCCACAAAAAATATCTCAGCTGCCCGGAAAAATGAAGAAGGCTGCCCAGAAAATGGAACGCTGAAGATGGACTTTGCTGATAAAACCTTAGTTGAGGGTTTGAACATAAGATAGTCTTCTTCACCTGTGAGAGCAAAAGTGTATATCTCAAATGAGAAGGCTTGATCTTCTTTTATAGCCTTTGTTCACCTGTAGGTGGACAAGATTTGGAAAAATAAAAATAATAATATTTTTATTCTTTTCCTAATTTCACTTTCATTTTTACCAAAAAAGGGTACTTTTATTTTTCCTTTGACTTTTACCAGAAGTCCTTATTTAATTTTGTTTCCACCTGTGGTCCTTTTCCTGTGGTACAAAAGTCTTTATTTAAATTGACTTTTGACTATGACCTTTTTCCAAGTGCCCTTGTGGTCATTACCTGTGGTACCTTCTTGATTTCAAAAGTACATCATCATAAACTAAGAGAATTATTAATGCTTTTACCTCACACACTGTGTGACACCTAGATCTGGTACTAGGGTAACTTAACCAAGGGTAGCTAATCCTTGGAGAAGCACACCATGCCCATAGATCAAGGGTCAAAGTGCCACACACATGCCCAGATCCAGTCTAGGGCTTATAGTGTCTTCATTCTCCAAGAGAATGGCTACTCAGAACTAAGCTGAGTCTACCAGTCCCAGACTGGTCAACATCGTGGTCCCGAACTAGATGTCAACTCAACACAAAGTTGAGTCTACCTGGGGCATATCTGGGTCTATATCATGGTCCCAGACCAGATATCTACCATTCAACAGAATGGTCACTCAACACTAGGTTGAGTCTTCACCGTGGTCCCGGACCAGGTGCTCCCATTCTCCGAAGAGAAGGGCTCTCGATGCTGCTCAGAAAAATCAACAAATCCAACGGTGGAGATTAGATGAGATGAGCGAATCAGATTAAATGCTCTTAAATCTCATTTAAAAAATTAAATTCACTCACCTCACTTAAATTTTCAAAAAAGTGACTTCATTCTCTAAAGTCTAATTAAATGCTCATCTCAAGTCATTTAATGCAAGGGTCACTTTATTTTCCCCTTTTTAGTGACTAAGGCTAAAGTCACCTAGGGAAACACTTTCCTAGGTACAAAAATCAACAGATTTGATTGGTATGCTGATAGTGGGCTAGTGTAGGCCCTCTAGGACCTGATTGCAACCTTCGGTCCACATCCAATTGACGATGCCAGCCCTAGGAATGATGACGCAGGCCCTAGATCTGCTTCAAATACTGATGGCAGCCCTGAAGGAGGTGACGCACCCTTGTAGGAGGTGACGGAAGCCCTGATAAGAGAGGCTGAGACCTAACGCTGAAGGAGAAGAAACTGCTGAGTCCTGTACAGAGATGCCGTGCCCTGATTTATGCCTTCTGTAAGCGCTAACAGGCCTCAAAGTTGAGCCGTGGGCAGATCTGAGAAGGATATGGCCTCTAGGGCCTTCATGTTGAGAAACCGAGTCCCCGAAAATTATGCTGCAAAGGAGAAGACCCTAACTGGATTGAGATAAGAGCCCTAGAGGGCTTTCTAACTGTGCCGAGAGCCTCCAAGAACTGAACCAAACCCTCAGTGGTGATAAAGCTGAGAAGATGGAGACAAAGAACAGGTTGGATATCCCATACGAATTTTTGACAGAGATAAAATGATGTATTTGATCTCTTGAGACTCGAGAGTGCTCCTTATTTATATTTCATCATCGAGTAAAACAAGGGGTAAATTCCATAACTCAAGGAAACCACTAACCCAAAACCACTTTTGTATTTTTTAATTTTATAATTAAAAAATATCTTTAATACTTTAGTTAGGGTCCTTGTAATTTTATGATGGGATTTTAACACCTTATTAGGGCTATTTGGGCTATTTACCCAATCTTCTTAGGCAAGTCATCTTTGGGCAATGTCTTAGCCCTTCTCTTGGTCTTCATGGTCCACACGTGCCCTAGAACCCTCAGAACATGTGCTCTGGGAGAGGAGGGGTCTGTCCAACACATGAGATGTGTCTTAGGGTCTTTTAAATACATCTGGCTTGATTTCTCATTAAGTACTTTATACTGGGTCCTGTTTACTTTTCAATGGTCAACTTGTCTTTCCAAATCTTCATAAGAAAGGACTTCTCATGTTGATGTAGTCTCCTCCTGGAGGAGATCAAGTAACATCAACATCCTAGTCCCTGACTAGGTCCTCAGCCCCAGGCTGATGCCAATCTACTGGAGAATGTCTCTCAATGCTGCCCAAACATCAACAGCCACTCCACCGCTGTACCTCCAAATATAGACCTGCTAAAAATAAACATGCCAAAAGTAGCAGTTTAATTCCAAAAAAATAGGAGAATTTGTAAATTAAAAACTGCTAGGAGACCACTTCCATATATACCACATCTAAAAATAGACACTGTTAAAAATAGCAACATCTTGCATATCACTGAAAACAGTCTCATAATTCATCAGACTTGTCTTTCTGCAAAGTAGTAAAGAACCCAAACATGTGATCAGAATCGACATGCGAGCCCTGAAAACCTAACTACTAAAAATAACAGTGTCCTGAATCTGCTAGCATGTGGTCTGAGAAAAGTTCATCGGCATCATGATGTCACAAGGATCACTAATATGAAAACATCTCTGACATGCGAGCCCTGAAACTCTGGCTCTGAACAAAAACAAAACTACTAAAATAGCTGTGTCCTGAATCTGCTTGCAATGGCCTGGGAAAAGCTCATCGACATCATGTCACAAGGATCGCTAATACGAAAACATCTCTGACATGCGAGGCATGAAATTCTGGCTCCAAGCAAAAACAAAATTGCTAAAAATAGCAGTTTCCTAGAATTTGATGGATTTGATTGCAAAACAATCCCAGGTCACTGTGAAACCCTGGATGTACCTGAAATAGAACCAGCATGATAGGATCTTGCTGGACCGTAACCCTCGAGTTGTGCAAGCAAACCTAAGGGTTAACAAGAAGCAATATTGGGAAGCAGTTGATGATCTTCCTTGAGCTAATTCTATGAAATTATTGATCCGACCATCATGTATTTTTGAGCTAGCATCCCTACATGTTTATGTTTTCAGCAAGTGTTTGTTTTCAAGATTTGCTGCATGAGTTTTTATGGTGTTTCTGGTCATGTATGCTGTTCTGATTTTTTACATTTAAGTTGACTATTATCATTGTGCAGATTTTGACCTTGAGAGTGAAAGAAGCAAGCTGGATGAGCAGGGGCTCAAAATAGCAGAAAATCAGGAAACTAGTCTGAAGAATAGGCGGAAACTTGCTGAAAACACACGAGGTAAATTAGTTATAGTGTAATTTTAACTGTGATTGTTGGTGATGGCGCAAAATAACTGATTTCTACAGGATACTATTTTTATTTGTAAAATAACAACTGCAATGCCCATTGTTTAATGGTCTGTCCTTGTCCTCCGCAAACCCTTCCTGCTAATGCTTTAGTCATTTCTAGCTAGCTTTCATTGATTTTGTTTGGCAATCAGAATCTGTTCTTAAGATTACAGCAAGTGGTAAAATATATGCTTTGTTTGGGATTGGCTTGTCCTGATATATTTAAAGTTTTAAGTTGTTTCTCTTCTGTGCTGACCAGATTTCAAGAAAGCGCCAAATGAGGAAAAATTAAGCTTGTTCAATTCGTTACTCAAAGGATATCAAGAAGAGGTGGATAATATTACAAAGCGAGCAAAGTTTGGAGAAAATGCTTTCTTGAATATTTATCAGAAGCTATATGAAGCTCCTGACCCATGCCAAGCTCTTGCTTCAGCCACCGTAAGCTATGGTGCCTTGTTTGATTGATTTTATCAATGTTGTGACCTTATTATTTTTAATGCTAATTTTTTTGTCTGGATTAGATTTTCTACCATTCGATTCTTAATATGCTGCTTGATTACCAATACACCTTAATACATAAGCAATCGTGCTATAGGCTGAGCTTCCATTACAGTTTTACAAGGCTATGTATATTGTTCATGGAAGTGAAAAAAAACCTTATGTGTATATGTCATTGCTGGTTGTTGAATGTAAATAGATCTACCTAGCCATTATTATTGCTTTGTTCTATCAGTTTTAGAGTGTAACGCTTTGGTTGATGGTTAATTTCTTTAATCATTTTGCAATTTGTTTACATCTTTTTATTTAGTGTGCTGTACTGTTTTTGTTTTCATATCTAGAGTCCTGATGTATATTGACTCTCGAGTGATGATATGCTTTAGCATTTACCTTCTTATTTTTAACTTGCTGCTCAAGTTATAATAGTAAGTCTACCATATATGCAGGGTGAATCTTACTTCATGTTTTGTGCAGGAGCTAGCTTCAAAAGTTTCAGAACTTGAATCTGAGAATCGTAAAATGAAGCATGAGCTTGAGGATTTTAGGGCAGAAGCTGCTCATCTAAGGAACCAACAGGCCACTGTTCGAAGGCTAGAGGAACGCAATCGGCAATTAGAGCAACAGGTAGGAGTCAAATACGTTAAACAATTATTTGGTTAGATTCTTGTGTTTCATTGGAATTGTTGAGTTAGTTGTATTTGTAAATTTTCCTTTCAAACTCAAACTAGGGCTAAACAATATATATTAAATTTCTACTGATAACCACACACGAGTTTCTTTTACTAGTAATGTAGCGGAAAGTAAACACTAAGAAACATCAACAACAATCACATCAATATAGACACAGTGTTTTGGGTATGGAAACCTCGGATAAAACCCAAGATGGGAAAATCGGTGCAACAGTCAGATATGAAATTTTATTATGAAGATATGGAACAAATACAATCCTGTGGTTCAATACACCCAACCTGGCAAAATAGAACCTCTGCAAAATCACTGAGCAAGCCCAACAAACAGTAGGACCCCTCTACGCAGCTGTACGGATCCGTACGGTTCATGCGTTAGCTATATGGAATCCGTACAACTGATGTACGGCCTCCCTCTGCTGCGTACGACCCCCCTGCGTGTGACCCTGTACTGCCCTTTGCTCTGCCTGGTAACACACGAATCCTTAGGGTGAGTGCTCCTTTGTCTTCTCTACAAACTTCTCTGTCTGTCTTTCCTGTCTGTCTCTGTGTATGTGTCTTCTCCTCCAAATCTTCTTTTAACTCAATGGCCAAGCAAAAACTCTAACCCTCACTATGGATCGATGGATGTGATCCCCCAGTGAGATCAATGGCCAAGATTAGATTATTCATCACTTAAATTATTTCCCTTTTCACTTTATAAAAGTGACTCCATTAAGTCAAAATCAAATTAGATTAAATAATGTATTTTCCTAGTCTAAACTTAGGAAAATCACATTAATACATATTTAGCTTCCTGTTTAATGTCTTCTAGCATGCAAGGACACATGCAATGATAGAAGACCTACCTTGTTGCCACTTTTTAACACTCCCTCTCAACAAGGAAGGGATTCGGTAGCAACCCCAACTTGTCTCTGAACTTCACTAAACTGTGTCTGCAAAGTGCCTTTGTGAGAATGTCTACCACCTGCTCATCTGTCTGAATGTACTCCAACCGAATGGTTCCTTTCTGTACACAATCTCTTAGGCAGTGGTATCAGATGTCTATGTGTTTGCTTCGGTCATGGAACACTGGATTTTCAGATAGCCTGATGCTACTCTGATTGTCACAGTGAACCACTGTAGCCTCTAGCTCACACTCGGATAAACCTGAAAGCAACTTCCTCAGCCACATTCCCTCACATGCAGCCAAACTGGCTGCCATGTACTCAACCTCTGCCGAGCTCAATGCAACTGACTTCTGCTTCTTGCTGAACCAAGAGGAATACCCTAACCCAATGCTGAAGAAGCAACCTAAAGTGCTCTTCCGGTCTTCTACACATCCTGTCCAGTCAGCATCTGTGAAGCTTGCTAACTGTACTCTCCCCCTGTGTTCATAAGCCAACCCATACTCCACTGTACCTTTGATGTAGCGAAGCACGTGCTTCGTAGCCGTCTAATGCACTCTCCGAGGGTCCACCATGAACTGGCTCAAAGAGTTGACTGCAAAGCTAATGTCTGGCCGTGTGTTGACCAGATACATGAGTGATCCGATAAGCTGGCGATACAATGTAGGATCAAACCCGTCGGACCCTGATGCATCAATCTTCCTCTAGTTGGAAACTAGAGGTATGGACATAGGATTGCATTCCACCATCCTGAATCTCTTCAATATCTCCACTGCATACTTCCCCTATCCAATGAAGAAGCACCCGTCTCTCTGCAAAACCTCCAAGCCTAGGAAGTAATGCATCAACTCAAGGTCTTTCATCTCAAACTCAACGGCAAGGTTGGACTTGCTGTCGTCAATCAACCTCTCATCTCGTGTGAGAAAGAGATCATCTACATATAGTACCAGTAAGAGAGGCACCTCACCTGACAAGAAGTACAGGTTGTGGTCCGCCTCACTCCGTTGGAATCCCATCTCCCCTAGATAGTTGTCTATCCTCGAGTACCATGCCCGAGGTGCTTGCTTGAGCCCATAAAGAGCTCTCTGCAACCTGCATACATGCGTCTCCGTGTTCTCCACATCAAACCCCTCAGGCTGCTCAATGAATACCTCCTCTTGTATAACTCCGTTGAGGAAGGAAGCCTTGATGTCCATCTAATGAACACGCCAACCCATCTTTGCTGCTAATGAGATAATGGTTCGAATAGAAGAATATCTGGCAACAAGGGCGAAGGTCTCCTCATAGTCAATACCTTCCTTCTGTGAAAACCCCTTAGCCACGAAGCGCGCCTTGTACTTCTCCACGCTTTTGTCTGTTGCATGCTTCACCTTGTAGATCTATTTGGATCCCACCATCTTTTTACCTTCTAGCCTTGGCACAACCTCCCATACCTGATTCTTCATGATTGAGTCATACTCCTCAACCATGGCCTCCTGCCACATGTCATGCTGTGCAGCCTCCTCGAAACTGGAAGGTTCGGAGTTAATCAACTTCGTCATCAATGCCATATAGCTAAGTCTCTCTGGTGGTTTGCTCCGTCTCATGGAGCTCTGTGGAAGACTTATCTGCCTGGAATCTTGAACTGTGGACCTAAACCACTTAGGCCATGGCGTAGTGTCTACCTGCTGCGGCTGCTGGTATCCGTCTCCTCTTGTGGCTCATCCTCCAAGTTAATGATTGAAGGATCTTGTCCACCTGACTCCCTTTGACTACTAGAACCTGTGCTCTATGTCTGTAACTGTACCTGTACTTGTACATGTGGCTCCTCCAACTTGACCCTCGAGTCCTGTGTTGGCTACTCCTATGCCGATAAGTCCATAGATCTCCGCAAGGCTCTGTCCTCATCAAATTGGACATCCCTGCTTACAATGATCCTATTTCGAGCAGGAATATATACTCTGTATGCCTTCGAAGTCTCTCTGTAACCAACAAGTAACCCCTTCTCTCCAGAAGGGTCCAACTTCTTCCTCGTGTCAGCATGAATGTGACAATAGCAGACACTCCCAAATATGCGCAAGTGGCCCACATCTGGTCTAGTGCCTGTGAAGACCTCCTTGTGTGTCTTCCTCCCCAAAGCTGTGTGGGGACACCTTTTATGAATGTAAACTGCGGTCGTGTATGCCTCGACCCATAGGAATAGTGGCAATCCTTGATTAAATAACATGGCCTTGGCTTCTCCTACCAATGTCCTGTTCTTTCTCTTTGCCACTTCATTCTGCTGCGGGGTATGAGTCATGGTGTGCTCCTTCTTGATCCCCTCCGATGAACAATACTCCAAGAACTCATTGGAGCTATACTCACCCCTGTTGTCCGTCCTCAATACTCGAATTTTCCTTCATGTCTGGTTCTCTACGAGAGTCTTGAACTCCTGAAACCGCTCAAAGACCTCTAACTTGGCCTTCAGGAAATAGATCCAGGTCTTCCTGGAATAGTCATCAATGAAAGTGACGCAATAACTGTAGCCATTGAACAATTGGACACTCATGGGCCCACAAACATTCGAATGCAATAAGTTCAAGGTCCCCTTAGAGTTGTGCTCACTCTTTGGGAAAGGTTTCCTGATGTTCTTCCCCAATGCACAACCCTTGCAGTGGTTATGCTTCTCCTCCTGTACCTGAGGAACTCTAGTGACTTTTTGTCTCAAATGCCTCAGTGCTCCATGGTGTAAGTGTGCCATCCTCCTATGCCACAACTCAGCCTGACTGCTGCTGCTACTAACCATAGCCTTTGCAGACTCGAAGTGTAGTCTATACACCTTCTTGCTCCAGATCCCAATTACTCGATCCAAACTCCTATCTAACCCCTTGGGCCTGATATACACTCTATGGTCTCGAAACTTCACCTAAAATCTCTTGTCCTCTAGGGTAGAAACAAAAATGAGGTTTTTGGTCAACCCCGGAACATACAATACGTTAGCAAAACTGAGGGGTTTGGCGGACTCCCTCTGAAACAAAATAGTACCAACTCCCTGCTCCTGATACTGCGCATCATCACCCAGCTCAATGTGAAAATTTTATTCCACTCTCTTGCAAGCTCTTGAAGAACCTCTTCTGTCCCGTCATATGACAAGATGCTCCACTGTCTACGTACCAAACACTACTGCTTGTGGTGCTTACCATGCAAGCTATTAAACAAAAGTCTTCGTCGAAGTTTTTGCTGAACTCCTCCACCTCTGTAGATCCTGCCATCTGGGTATTGTTCTTCTTCTTCTTGTCTAGGCACTGGGAGGCAAAGCGTCCTTACTTGTGGCAGATAAAACACTTGACTTTGGACATGTCAAGGTTTTTCTTACCACCCTTCTTTTTCTTTGCCTTACCCTTGCTCTTCCTTGCTAGGGCTAGAGCCTCTTCTTCCACAATTTGTGGGGCACTGCTGGATGAACTTGAATCTTGACCCATGCGGGTCTCCTTCTGCATAAAATCATCCCACAATCTCTGCCAGTCAAGGAGCTTCTCCTAAGCCACCACACCTTTTACAAAGGCATCCCATGGATTAGAAATGCCATTGAGAGCTATCTGAACTAGCTCCTCATCCTCAGTTTTAGAGCAAACTGCTCCAAGCTCGTCTTTGATTTGTGTGAGCCTTGTGAGATAAGGCACCACTCCTTCACCCTTGGCCATCCTTGTACTGCGCATCCTCTCCTGCAACACCATCTTTCGGTTTTCGTTCTTGCTCTGGTAAAGCCCTTCCAAAGCCTTCCACATTTCTAATGTGGCCTTCTTCCTGGAAAGGCGAGGGACTATGTGGTCCTTCACTCCATCCAAGATGATCAACATAGCTCTGGAGTCTAACTTCTTCCATCTCGCCAACTCTGCGGATCTATGGGCGCAACCTTTGTGGTGTCAATGTGCTCCTCTGCATCACTGACATCCAGGATTCTTGTGATTCTTTCTTTCCAAGTAGAAAAGTTTTGAGCCCCTTGGAGTTTGTCCTCAACTATTCTCAACTGTACGACCATAGTGAAGTGTACTTGTCAAACCCTAGATTTGAATTCTAGGTTTGTGTCTTTAATAGATCTGCCCTTGATCTATCAATACTGCTGTAGTTTCTCAGATTTAGCTCAACATAGCTCTGATACCATGTAAGTTTTCCTTTAAAACTCAAACTAGGGCTAAACAATATATATTTAATTTCTACTGATAACCACACATGAGTTTCTTTTACTAGTAATGCAACAGAAAATAAATACCGAGAAACATCAACAACAATCACATCAATATAGACATAGAGTTTTGGGTATGGAAACCCCCGAATAAAACCCAAGATGGGAAAACTGGTGCAACAGTCAGATAAGAAATTTTATTATGAAGATATGAAACAAATACAATCCAGTGGTTCTAAACACACAACTTGGCAAAATAGAACCTCTGCAAAATCATTGAGCAAGCCCAGCAAACAGTGCGACCCCTTTGCGCAGTTGTACGACCTCCAGTGTCAGCTGTACGACCCTCTGCATCAGTTGTACGGATTCGTACGGTTCCTACGTCACCTGTATGGAATCCGTACGGTTGATGTACGACCTCCCTGCGTGTGACCCTGTATGGCCCCGTGTTCTGCCTGGTAACACGCAAATCCTCCGGGTGAGTGCTCCTCCGTCTTCTCTGCAAACTTCCCTGTCTGACTTTCCTATTTGTCTCTGTTGTAATTTTTTCTCAGTTTTCAACCATCGGTTTAAACTTTAAATGTCAAATATTACTCTGTTTAATGCTCACCCAGAAAATATAAAGGCTGGAAGTTGCACAATATTTCAGACTGATAAAAACACTGCTGAAACTCAGATTTACAGACAGGAAACAAAATAAAAAATTCACACAATAAATTTCAGACTCAGAGATTTTTGGCAAACTTGCCCAGGAAAAACTCACAAGGGGAAAACCTGTTAGGAGAGAGATTTTTATTTTTCAGGAAAATTTTACAACAAAACTCAGAAATTCTGAGACCAACTTATCTCAACCCGGAAGAGAAATTTTTTGTCTTGTTTTTCGTGTCGAACAGTAAAATATCAAACTCAGAATTTTTGTTGAAGGCTGCCTCGAAAAACATGTTGTTGTACGGACTGTACGACAGCCTGTTGTACGACCTGTCTCGAAATTCGTGCTGTTGGAGAATGCCTTGGGATTCATGCCTGCCTGCCTTGAAAACAGTGCCCAACACTGCCTCGAAAACTGTGCCCGATTTTTGCCTGTACTTGCCTCGGGAAATGTGCCCCTATACGGATCCGTACAGTACGGACTGCCTGCAATAAATGTAGCTCCCTCGAAATCTGTACCCAGTCTCCTTGAAATTCGTGCCCTCAGCCTGCTGTTATCTTCCTCGATTTGCGTGCTGCAACTTTCCTTCTTTCTCAAGAAAATATGGTTTCTCTCTCTCTCAGCTCTCTCCGTCACTCTCATCTGCAAAAGTGAGTGATTTTGCCTTCTCTTGCCTTTTTGGTGAAAACCCTAGGGTTCTTTGTGCCAAGAGGCGCTCTACAACCCAGTATGAGGGAGATCTTGTAACGTTTGTCCATATTACGTCGGCCAAAAATAATATTGCCGAGTATGACGGAGATGTTGTAGCGTTTGTGATGATCTTGTAAGGTTTGTCTATTATGTCGGCTATTAATATGAGGGATATCTTGTAACGTTTGTCTAATCTTGTATGACGGAGATCTTTTTAGTAAAATGATCGTTACTCATATTTTTAGTAAAATGATCGTTACTCATAGGAGGATTCCGGGTTGATACCAATGTAAAACTAAAAAATTAAAATCAAATTAGAAGAAAGATTGGATCTAAAATGATTAAAAACGTTTGAGAAGGCACGATTCATTTCTGGAATGATATGCACAAACTCTCAATAAATTGGTGAAATGTTTATCACATATGATACCAAATCTCACAGTAAAACACAGAAATTTATAATGAAAGCATGCATGGGATACAGAGAACCATAAAAGATTCAAAGCTGTTGAGACATTAGATTACATGATATATGTATACATATATTTACCGAGCATCTCCCTGTGCAAATTTAGCAGCCTTAGGCTTTGGCGGTTTGGCGGACCATCTGTGCAAAGACGGGCCACCCTTTTCTGCAGCTCATTGGCATTGGCTCCCACTATTTTGTCGACCAACACATTTTTTTTGCGTCCAAAGGTGTTCTACAGCCCAGTATGAGGGAGATCTTGTAACGTTTGTGGATGTAATGTTTGTCCATATTATGTTGGCCTAAAATAATATTGCCAAGTATGACGGAGATGTTGTAACGTTTGTGAAGATCTTGTAAAGTTTGTCTATTATGTCGGCTATTAATATGAGGAAGATCTTGTAACGTTTGTCTAATCTTGTATGACGGAGATCTTTTTAGTAAAATGATTGTTACTCATATTTTTAGTAAAATGATCGTTACTCATAGGAATTCCGGGCTGATAGCGATTATTAATGTAAAACTAAAAAATTAAAATCGAATTAGAAGAAAGATTGGATCTAAAATGATTAAAAACGTTTGAGAAGGCACGATTCATTTCTGGAATGATATGCACAAACTCTCAATAAATTGGTGAAATGTTTATCACATATGATACCAAATCTCACAGTAAAACACAGAAATTTATAATGAAAGCATGCATGGGATACAGAGAACCATAAAAAATTCAAAGCTGTTGAGACATTAGATTACATGATATATGTATATATATATTTACCGAGCATCTCCCTGTGCAAATTTAACAGGCTTAGGCTTTGGCGGTTTGGCGAAGCATCTTCCCAAAGATGGCCACCCTTTTCTGCAGCTCATTGGCATTGGCTCCCACTATTTTGTCGACCAACACATTGTGTTTTATTAATACGAAGGTGGGCATGGCCTTCACTGCCATTTTATTTTTAACTCCTTTGGCTTCATCCACATCAACTAACAGAAACAGGATGTCCGGATACTTCAACGCCAGATTTTCGAAGATACCCGCCATGAATTTCGAGGGTGTGCACCAGTCTGCCGTAAAATGCACTACAACCTGCAAACCCCAAAATCTTTATATATAAAAAAAGGAACTCAAAAAATTTAACAGAATGAACAAACTGGGGTCTTCGGCAAGGTATCCATAATGAAAATATAGAACAGAGATATACAGAAATATGCAACAAGTAAAATTATGAAATCATAAGTGACCAACCGGGCAAGATTTGACTTGGGCTTGACCTAATATTAAATCCCATGATTTATCAGAATCCACTGCCAGAACTCTCGAACCCGTGATCTGCTTCTGGGTATCCATGATTGACAAAGTTGTTGCTTGATTATTTGATTTGATTTGAGGTTGGTTAATGGAGAATTTGGAGCAGAACCCAGGGTTCTCAGCAGAGAAGAGGTTGCTGTGTACAAACAGGAGGTGGGCTCTTTCTTTTTTTCTCAATGAATTGATTCTTCAAGTTGGAATTAATTGTAGTTGGAGACAGTGGATAATCTATCCATAAATGCTCTTGCTTTTGCCCAATTGTTTGCAGCGTTGTTATCTGTCTGCTCTTTTCCTTGCCAGCTATAGATACCGAGCATTAATCCAGAATGTGCCATTCTGGAATCTGGTACCTTGGTAAAAAAATGGTGCCATTTTGGAATTTGAATATCACTTCATTTTCTCTCATACGAATACTATTAGATTCGTCGATTGTACCTCAATTTTAATTCAGCAGTAGAATGGAAATTTGAATAGTTGATGTTATGACACACTCATGTTGTTACATCAATTGAATTGTACTTTCATTTTGATCCATATCATGAACATGACATGACATGAACTGCTTAAACAAAAAGGACAAGTTCTCCCATTCCTTACACATACAAACAAAATGGAAAACATTCAAATTCTAAAACATACAAACAAAATGGAAATCTCAATGTCTTGAAAGTTAGTTATTGATATTTGTATATGGTCACGTTGCATGACTAATTACAACATCAATGGATTAAAGCAATTGACAATTTTGGAATCGTGGAATTTGTCAATTTGCATTTAGTGATTGTTGTTTAGGTATCTTTCTTGACTTATATTTAAAAAATCAATCAAATGATTTCAAAATTTTGGATTTGATACTCATCATTCTATAATTAAATGGTTTTAGTAAATTTTGGATTTGATACTAATCATTTTATAATTAAATGGTTTTAGTTGTTTACACGGTAGATTGTTGTTCATGATCACATCCTATTGGCTAATGCATAGATTTTGGTTCTTGTTTATGCATTTTAATTATGCATAGATTTTGCTTCTTGTTTATGCATTTTAATTATGCATAGATTTTGCTTCTTGTTTATGCATTTTAATAATTTAAATTGGCTAGTTCCATATTTGACATTGTAATGTTACTAGTACTACCTAACAAAATAATAAAAACTTAAAAATTTAATTATCCCCCCCAAAAAAGTACTGTGGGAAAAACAACACAATATGGGGGAGATGTTGTAATGTTCCTACCTAACAAAATAATAATAATAATAATAAAATTGAATTATATCCTCCACAAAAATGTTGGCCTTGCACATCGTTTTGAGACCATGTGCAAGGTCTCCTAAACAACCCATGGTTTTATTGTACATGGTTTAGGAGGGCCTTGCAAATGGTTTTAAGACCATGTGCAAGGCCTAAACAACCCTTGGTTTTAGGAGGGCCTTGCACATGGTTTTAAAACAATGTATGGGGGAGATGTTGTAATGTTCGTTCCTAACAAAATAAAAAATATTATGTGTTGTCCATAAATAATATTAAATATTAATAATAAAAATATTATATGTCAACCTTAAATAAAAATATTTGTCTTTTATATATATAGGACACACAAAAGCTGATAGCTCCTTGAGTGCAATACTTAAAAATCAACATCTGTGTATGTGTCCTCTCCACCAAATCTTCTTTTAACTCAATGACCAAGTGAAAACCCTAACCCTCACTATGGATTAATGGACGTGATCCTCCGGTGAGATCAATGGCCAAGATTAGATAAGCCATCTCTTAAATTATTTCCCTTTTCACTTTATAAAAGTGACTCCATTAAGTCAAAATCAAATTAGATTAATTAATGTATTTTCCTAAATCTAAACTTAGGAAAATCACCTAGGGGAACACTTTCCTAAGTTAGACCTTTTGTAGAAAGTCATTTTTGCTCCGTAAAGAAGGGTTAAGGTTGAGGTTAAACCCTCTTTAACTCTTGCTGTTGATTATTGATCAATATATTGTCTTGCTGCTGTCATTTCTACTCTCCAAGAGGCTGCTGCTATCTTATTTGTTCATGATCACACATCTTCATTGCTGATTTAGAATGGTTTGATAAGTTGCACCTTTGGAGAAGGACCCTTTGTTTAGCTTTGCACATTAATAAATGCTATTTGGTTAATTAGTGCATGTCATTTACAATCTACTTATGCCTCCATTCACTTTAAATCGAACCCTCTTGAATCTTGCCCTGCCTCCATCTCCCAATTAGGTTGACATTGATTTGTTCCTTCATCCATTTATATCAAAGAATATCATAATCTTCTTAGGGTACCCTCCCCCTGTGTTAGAGGAAAGCAAGCATAAAGTGAGAGGAGGTGTTATTAAGAATATCATAATCTTCTTAGGGTACCCTCCCCCTGTGTTAGAGGAAAGCAAGCATAAAGTGAGAGGAGGTGTTATTGAGGTGACATTGGGTAACCTTCTTGAGTTCCCATAGGGTTTCCCTTGTGAGTGCTTTATAACTTAAAGTGCAGGTTTGGGAGGTAGAAATCGGAACCATTGTTGGGGACAAAGTCTATTTATCAAGAATCCAAAGACTATGCTTCAAGACAGCTGACCAGCGGAGATACAATTGAATTTGAAGTCTCATTTAGCAACTTCACTTGAAGAAAATTTGAAGAAGAGATACTCCACAAGAAGTTCCCCACAAAAGCTTGTTCCTTTGCTTGCTGAACCAGAAAGATATTACAAGAGGCAAGTGAACAACTCAGCCTAAGCATCACAGAACTTGTGTACACAAACTTTTGATTTTTATTAAAGATATAAGGTACTTGTTTCCTGGCAATCTTGGGCGATCTATTATAGAAAGCACTATGGATACACCATGGTTAGATGATAACTACAAGCTGCTGGATCTTTTGGCTATTGCTAGAGCAGCTCATGGTATACCAGATAGAACCAGATATAAGCTCCCTATATTCCAAGGAAACAATGCAGCCTCAGCACGAGACCACCTAAACACATTCAGGAATGAGATTTGACAACCAAATAGTTCTGGTTGTTGTTTTGAAGTTATTTGTCTTGTCTCTAGAGGATGATGCTTAGATTCCTCAATGAAGATGTTAAATCACTTATCGGTTGGCCTTTTACTTATGTCAAATCAGAAGACATATATATCTGTATATAACAATACATGAAGAACATATATGGCTGAAAATCAAATGTTAAAAGTGCACAAGTTATTAAAAGCCAAAAACTTCATTTAAATGCTCAAGATAAGTACATGTACATAGCATAGCCTTCTCTCAAGGTTAGTAAAAGTCCACTAGCTCTCCAAAACCCTAGCTCAACCAAGGAGCTCCATTATGCAAGAATCACTCAAACACATCCTCCATGGCAAGGCATCCTCTTCTCTTCTTCTCCAACAAAAGTACCCTAGGGTTTTAATGTTTATCACAAAACCTTAATCTTTAATCTCCAAGGGATAAACCCTAACCCTAGACCTTCAAGATGCTACAAGGTACTCGAAGAAGACTAAGAAACGCTAGTGACTCCAAGAGAGAGAGAGAGAGAGAGAGAGGATTGGCGAACACTCCTCTCTATGTCACATCTCAATTCAAGAGTAAATACAAGGAAGTGAATCATAGTGAATATTATCACAATGTCTTCTTCATGACAAGAGAAAACCCTAGCCACAAGAATAAAGATTCAATAAAGAAGTCCTCTAGACTTAATAACTCCTCCCATGGTTCATGAGGAGACCTAGCGACTTCCTCCAAGAAACTAAGTACAAAGAAAAGAGTGGAATGATGATGATGATGATTATGATAGGACTCTCTCGTTCCTTTATATATGAGAGGTAAGGGAGGCCATTGGTACAATTTGGGCCTAAGCTCTTACAAACAAACTACAAAGAGCACTTGTAGGCCAACACAAGTGAGACGCTACACTCCAAAGTACATGTGCCATGCTCAAGCCTCAAAGGTGATGTCGTTCACAATAAGGGCTCCAAGGTGATGTAGCTGCAGAAGGAAATTCCACATGTCTTCGTCACAAGCCTCCCTTCTACCCTAGACTCCGTTGATCCTCCTAAGCAATGTACTCCATTGGGTCAATGCCCCTTACAAGAACATTGTCATAGCCCAGGTGTCTTTGAGCCAACTCCAAATCTCTAAATAAGAATCCAAGCAACCCATGCCATCTAGGGTCTAATGCCCTTCTCCAAGATGCACAATGCTCCTCCTCCCAAGTAGGGTGTTCTCTAAGTAAGTGAAGCCTCCATGTGGCCATCATGAAGGGCGCCCTCAAGCTGTTAAGAGAACTCCAACGTAAGGAAAGAAGACCAAGCCAACAACCATTTGAGGTTAAGCAATCACCGATCAAGCTATCTCAACTAGTGTTATCAAAATTATATCGTAATTGGCAAATCTGGCCAATATGAACGGTTTTGGGGCCGTATCGGTTCGGTTTGGTGTTTCAGACCAGAAAAGGTCGGTTCCATATTGAACTGACCTTAAAGCACCAAACCGTCCGGTTCTGTTCGACGTGACTAGGGACCACCAAAAGTCGATTAAAAAAACGAGAAACAAAAACAAAAACCTACTTAAGGTACAAGCAAAATACCTAACTCGAGGGCTCTACTAAAGCTATTTAAAGAGCCCCCCCTTCCATTTCACATACTATTTGTAATTCTTGAACTGAGTTTCTTGAGTGGTTTTGGAGAGCTGTTTGTAGGGCTGTTTTGAAGAAGTTCTTGGGAAAATTTGTAGACCTGGTTTAAGGGTTGAGTTGGAGAGTTTTTGGGATGATTTTCTGGGGTAGATTTGGAGCTGTTTCAATGGACTATTTTTAAAATTTATTGGGCTGTTTTTGGAGCTGATCCAAGAGTTCATTTTCAAATTTTCGTGGGCTGTTATAGAGCTGTTTTTCTGCTGTTAGAAGCTGCTTTTCTTTTTTAATGTCCCCATTTTTGGGTTTCCTTGCTCTGTAGTTGGAGATGACCTAATGGGTTTATGTTAGCCTGACCAGAGGGTTAATTTGAGCTCAGGTGCTTTCAGAGGTCCACTTATTAGCTTTCATCATAGAGATCATTCCTACACAGTCAGATTCAATTCCATTGCATTTCGACCATTTCCGTAAATTTGGAGTATTATTGAGCATTATTTAATGGATTTCACTAAGGTTGTCATTTTAATAAATTATCTAAGAGAAGTACCTTGGTGTAATAGCTCATTGGAACCTAGATGAAGAGCCTTAAATGTTGGGAGGATAAAAAGTGACTTCCTATGCCTGGAAATGTTTTAAGATGAAATAAATCACTTTTTGGTGTAAAAAAACTTAATAAATTCATAAAGTGACAATGACTTTATAAAATCACTTTAATTAAATATTTGAGTGGGAAAAAGATAAAAGTGGCCCAAAAAGATAAAATGAGCTTAAAAAGTCAAATCGACATCTCTCTCATTCATTCTTGACATTTTTTTACTTTCGGAAAAGAATTGGAGAGCTCTTGTGGCTTTTGGCTCTTGGGATAGAAACCCTAAGAGAAAACTTGGTTTCGGTGTTGAAACTAACCACCCTAGATCTGCAAAGGACGAAATCACTATGATCTTTAATTGTGCTTCAACGCCGTAGAGTATTTTCAACCTGCCTTGGAGATTTGTGAAGATTTTCAATATTTTGGCACTTGCGGAGGACACATTTAGTTTAAAGGGCATAGGCTTCCATACATCCTTTCATCTAGCAGGCTGTACATTTCATTATTGGCATGTGGGGCTGAGGAAGATGGCCGTACATTCTTTTGTAGGCCACATTCATCCTTTCCCGGCTGTACTCTCTACTCTTGCAGGTCGTACTTTCCTTTTTAGATTGCAATCATCAATATTGGGTCCGTACAGTCACCTACAGGTTGTAAAAGTCACTTTCAAAATTGCAATCTTCTTTATTTGGGGCTGTGGTGCATTCATCTGGACCGTACTATTCATTGACAGGCCATATATTCATTTCTGGGCTGTTATCCATCACTACACAGGCTGTACAGGCAAGCTAGTGGCCATATTAGGATTGTAACATTCATTACTGTTGAAGGTGATCTCCTGGGCATCAAAGTGATTCATCTTTACTTCTTTCTGTGTGACTGTCCAAGCATATAATTCAGGTCAGCAATATTTGTTTTGTATCACTGTTGGTTATAAGTTTATGGTCATTATTAAAATTTACAAGCTGGTATTTTATGTTAATGCATATGAGAACCATCTGGTATTAAACTGTTTGATGAAATATCTCAACCAAGAAACACTAAATTACTATATCAGCCCAACATACCATAACTACAGTGAGAGGGATCACTCAGCAATACATTACAATAGTGTCCATAACTGTTTGACAAAACAACTGAACCAAGTAATCAATAAAATACTACGACAGAGAATGCACTTTACATCAGCTAACTGAGAGGGGACAGTACAGTGGTGGACTGTTCTTTGGTATTTAATTGCAAATATTTCAAAATTTGACCTTTACACAAGTAAATGGCATTTGTTATGCTAATTGGAGACCGAGATATAAGTCACCAAACCAAGTCAAACCAGTTACAAGATTTGATCACTCAGATTAGAATAGTAGCATACAAAGTGTTTGACAAAACACTAAACCAAAATCAATCACAAAATCAGTGAAACTGGTTCTGAGTAAGTGAAGGAAAAGTGTTTGAAAGAAGTCCTGAACCAATTCACATAGGCAGATAAGGAAAGATCCCAAACCATTCTCAGGTGAAGGATGCTCAATTATTATTTCTTTTTTTGGATGAAGTAGTTGTTGAGATGGGGGTGGGGAATGTTGTATAGGCCATTGCAGACAATACCTCCAACTATGTTGCGACGGGAAGGATGTTGGAGGAAAAACACCTCACCATTTAGTGGGCGCCCATTGTTTTAACCTCGTGCTTGAGGATATTGGTAAAATTGAGTGGGTTAAGAATGTGCAACAAGCAAAATCAATAACCAGGTACATTACAACCACACATGGGTTTTGAACTTTACGAGGAAATATATTGGGGGTAGAAAGATTGTTTAGTCAGCTATTACACGTTTTGCAACAAACTTTCTTTCATTGCAATCCATTGTTTAGCAAAAAGCCAACTTGTAGAAGATGTTTTCTTGTGATGAGTGGAATGCATCTTTGTGGAGCAAAAAGGATGAAGAAAAAGAGATAGTTGACAAAGTGTTTGAAAAATCGTTTGGAAAAAGATAGTACTGTTTAGTCACTAGTGAGCCTCTTGTGAAAGTGTTGCGAATGGTGGATAGTGATAAACCTGCCACGGGTTTTACTTATGAGGCCATGGATCAAGCCAAAGAGGTAATAAAGTCAACATATGGTGATAAAAGGCAGAAGTATCTTCCTCATCGAAAATCGTTGATGATAGATGGTGTTGACCACCAAAACCAACTAGGTGGGCAATGATGTACCATGCACATGTTGGATGTGCCTTGAAGATAAGAATGGAGCACATGATGATTATATCAAGCAAGGTAGCTCTTCTTCTCTTCTTCTCTCTATGAAATTTCCGCACCCCTGCAGGGGATTTTGTAAGGATATGCCAGCATGAAGGTCTAGTTTTTTGTAATTTAATCTCCCAAGACTTAGTCACTAGGGAAGTTCTTTCATCGAGTGTTTTTTCACTTGGATAATTAAAATTTCTTTTTAGAGATTTTAATTATTTGAGTTTTTCACTCAAAATTATCTCCAAAGTGGTGAAAAGTGTTCTAGTGATCAATTACATGGGGTGATTGGGGCCTAGGATTGTTCTATATTACCATGCTAGACATTATCTAGAGTCTTGCGGAATTTCATTAAGTTTTGCATAGGTTTTTTCAATTTTTGGTCATTAAAAATTGTCACTTAGGACAATTTGTTGTAATGTAAAAGAGGGTTACTTGGTCCATTTTAATGTTGTATAGGGGTATGAGTACTCAAGACAAATGGCATGAGACCCCCTACACCCTTGGGCCAAGTTTGAAGTCATTCAGACAAGGATTACTATGGTTTTGGTCACTTTTTCCCAGGTCAGTCATGGAAATCAGGAAATTATGCATTTAATTAGAGAGCCAAATTTTGGAAAAGTGACTATATTCACTTTGGGTGGCCAAGTAAAGGTTCTAATGTTTATAGTAGGTTTCCAAGATAAATTTAAGACCCAAAAGGCCCCCCCAGGCAAGCATGTAACAAGTTTTGAGTTGCCGACTCTAGGGGGGTGCCCCCTTCTCTCTTTGATTGGTTGGGTGAGCTAAAGTCAATGGAAAGGGCCCCACTATGGTGGTTTCCTCCCCATTTGACATAACAATAAGGTTAAAAACATTAAATTGGGGGTTTCTCTCCCCATATTTGAAATCCCAAACCATGGTTTTGCCCTCATTGAGCAAATTCGTCCCCCTCTTTTAGGCCCCCCTCTCTCCCTTGTGACACTTGTCTAGCAAGTAAAGAGCCTCTCTCTTTCATTTTTTCAATTTAAGGAGGGCATTTCTCTTCATTTAAGCGAGATTCACTTACTCTCTTGCTTCATTTTGCTCATGCTCTCTTGCTTTCTCATTCTCTCATTCTTGCTCTCTTGCTCCATTCTTGTCCAAGAGGAGCCATTGTACTTTCAAGTTTGGATGATATTAGAAGAAATCTTTGGAAGAAGTACTGCCCATGCATTGTGATTGAGGTGATCTTGTTCTTGTTGGAGTTTGTGCAATTTCAGAAGCTATTCTTATTGTCCTCCTTTGGGAGTTGAACTTGTTGTAATTATTCATCTAAACCCTAGAAAGAGCAATGTAATCCTTGGGGAGAAAAGCCAACAATAAAAGAATAAATAAAATAATAAAATATAAAATTATTTATTGCACCCCCAGGTGAAGTCGGCCCTAGTTATTTTCTGGGTGGCAAAACAGTATAAATAGAAGCCCCCCCTCCTCATTTCAACACACAACAGCAGCACAGCAACTACACAACAGTTCGCAGTTTTCTCGAAAAGACAACAACTACACATCAGCTCAGAAGTAGATTGATTTTCAGGGTTTCATATTTGGAAGGCATTTCCACATTTTCCTTTTTCTTTCTTCATTGTACTATGATCACAGAATTATTATCTCTAGATGAAGGTTGCTCGGTTTTTGTTCTGTGCTTTGTCTATCTTCTAGTGATTCTATTGACAAATGAAATTAAGATATACTGCTATAATTTATAAGAGAATCTAACATGGTATTAGAGCAGTACTAGAAGAAGCCATTGCCAGAACTTTGTCGGCAACCTATCGAAACTAGGGTTTCATCTTTCAAGGTCTTCACTCAACCTTTTGGCAGAAAAAGAGCCTTGGGAATTTCGCTCTAAGGAAGGTGCATCTTTCGGTCGAAACAGAATTGGATTCTGAGCATTTTCAGTTTTGGCCTGTCACTACTGCGAGAAATTAGGGCTTTTCACAGAAGTGGAATTTTTGAGTGAGCCCAGCATAGGATTGTTCTCCTCAAAATCGAAATTTAGAGACCAAGATCAAAATTTTTGGTTGGGTAAAACTCCAAGAAAGTCAAACCCTAATTTGACCCGAACCAAAAAACCACCAATGCAAAGATCAACTCTAGATCCAGATCTGCAGTCAAGATGATGAACATGAAGGTTGAAGATCGTTTGGAAGGGGCTTGCAATTTCATCCCCTGGAAGTCTAGGGTTCTTCTTCTACTAGAAGAGAATGACCTATTACAGTATGTAAAGGCAAAGGTCCCAGAACCAGAAGCCGAAGAAGACAAACCTCGCTGGAGAAAGGATGATGCCAAAGCAAGGAGGATTTTAGTGGACTCAGTTAGAGATCACTTGGTTGCTAAGATCTCAGAAAAATCGACAGCGAGAAGGATGTTCAAAACCCTAAAGAAGTTATTTGAACACAGTAGCATCAATGTGACTCTCACATTGAGGAATCAACTGTCGAACATGAAGATGACAAAGTCCGAGGATATTGCCTCATATTTCATGAGGATCACCGAGCTCTGGGACAAGCTAAAGTCTAGTGGAGACAATCTTGAAGAAAAGGATCTTGTCATGACCACCTTAAATGGTCTCCCACCATCTTGGGAGTCTTTCATCTAGGCTATAAGTGGTCGAACCAAGTTGCCCAAATTTGATAAGCTATGGGTAGAATGCACTCATGAAGAAACAAGAATTGCAGCACGCCAAAGACTTCATGGTACTCAACCTGAGGAAAATCAAGTGTTCGTATCACATACCAAGAAAGGCAAGGGAAGGGGAAGGAAGTTGTACATTCACAAGCATTAAGACAAGATATCAAGTCCTCCCCCCAGATCAGAAGAAACAAAAGAAGGATCTATCTCAGATCCAATGCTACAGGTGCCAGAAATATGGTCGTTATGCCAGTAGCTGTTGAAGTTCTCACAAAAGGAAGCATGAAGCTTCAATTGCTAATGTAGAAGAAGACCCTCCTCATAAGGAGCCAAGGAAGGATGATCGTTCGAAGTTCTTCTTCTATGAAATCATATGAAGATCCAGATTGTGATGTTCGTCAAGCAAGCATATGAAGACCAGTGGACCCTGACAGTGGGAGCCCACCCACACAACTACAAAAGATAAGTATTTGATTTTACATGCTCTAGTAGATTAGATCTGGATGTTTTTTAATATGTTCTACACAGATCTACATTTTAGGTAGTTAACAAGTAGGCTCATCTAGTATTTGTTATACACATGAGAGTTTAAATAGCCTATCATGCTGCACAACCCATCAAGGATGACAACTCCTTTATAACATACTTGGAGTAGTACACACTCTTAACGGTATGTTATAGTGGAGACCATAAGCATCTAGATAATGGCCTTACGTGTGTTGTGTCGAAGCATTGATTAAAAGGTTGCCTACAGTATTTTGTTAATACATTGATTATGAAACATTGCTAACCATTTGACAGGATTTGACTTGTAGGGAATGCTATGATCTACAAGGAAAAGCGATCCCATTGATATACGGATGGAACAGAAGCAAAAAACCTTTAGAAGCATGTATTATGACTCAGACCTGGAATAATCTCATGCAGAGATTTGGTGATCAGAAGCAGAAAGCTTCTATAAATGTCAGTCTATATGTTGCTTCAACAAGATTTACTCAACCGACTTTTGAGAGACAGAGGGAGTTATCCCTCGAAAAAAAAACAAGGATTCTAGTCTATTACACATGATAGAAGCCTGACGATACTGATGTCGTGATTCGAATAAGACAATTGAAGGATCCTTGATGAACCTAGTTGTCACCAGGATGGACAATTACTTTCCAATCTACATTCATGTGCTCAAGTTAGAACCTTCAGGCAAGAAGGGAACATTCGTGGGATATTGCAAGTCTTCAAAGGGTGACAGAATATACATCCCAAGATCGAGGAAAATCGAAGTCAGTCGGGATGTAACCTTTGAAAAAGAAATGGCTATCCGGAAAAGGAAGAGGATCAGATATGGAGATCAATGACGATGAAGAGATGAGATATTCTCCCCTTCAAACATTAAGAGCGAGTCTAAAGAAATGAATAAATTGATCAGTTCCATTGATCCAGTTGAGCAAGGTGATGCTCCCACAGATATGGCAGTAAGCCAGAAAAGACCTAGATGGGCATGATAGATTTTGTAGAATGAAGAGGAGCATGAAGTTCCGCATGGAGGAGATGGGAGGCCAGATTTGGTTCTAGAGGGCTCTCCCAGAAAGAGGGAGTCGATTATGAGGAGACATTTGCTCCTATGGCTTGATATACTTCCATCAGATCGGTTATTGCTATTTCAACTATGGGATGGAAGTTGTATCAGATGGATGCCAAGACAACCTTTCTCAATGATATTGTTCACATATTACTTCTTGGGACTAGGAGTATGATAAAGGCAGAAGAATATTTTCCTAGGTCAAGGAAATTACACCATGGATATGTTGAAGAAATTTGGAATGTTGGACTGCAAGTCCATAGCTACTCCGATGGATGCAAATTTGAAGAAGTTGAGGGATTCTGCTTCAGATTCAAATTTGATTGATCCCACCATGTATTGCCAGTTGATTGGGTCCTTGATGTATTTGACGAACACCAGACCCGACATTTGATTTGCTGTGAATGCTCTCAGTTAGTTCATGTGCGAACCAAGGCAGATTCATTGGATTGCTGCAAAACATGTATTCAGATACTTACGTGGCACTGTGAGATATGATCCACGATATGACTCTGATTGTGAGTTAAGATTGCAAGGGTTTACAGACTCAAATTGGTCGAGATGCACTACAGATAGGAAGAGCATTTCAGGATGTTGTTTTCAGTTTGAGTTGCAGTAATTTCCTAGTACAATAGGAAGCAAAACTCAGTAGCTCTCAGTACTGCAGAGGTCGAGTATATAACTGCTAGTTCAGCAGCCAGGGAAGCAGTTTGGCTTCGTAAACTTCTTGCAGGATTGTTGGCCAGATTCCAGAGCCAACCGTGATTCATTGAGATAACCAGAATTGTGTGCAGATGTCAGTGAATCCTGTATTTCATGACAAGTCGTCGAACACAAAGACTCAATATCAGTTCATACATGATATGGTGCAAAAAGCTGCGATCGAGCTCTAGTATATTTCGACAGTTAACCAGACTGCAGATGTTCACAACAAGGCTCTTCCTAATATGAAGCTTGAATACCTTCGCAGAGTACTTGGAGTAGAAGAGAACATATCCCTCCTTGAGAGGGAGAGATGACTGAGAGACATTTACCATACTTTCACCCAGATACCTCTACTCGTCCAGGTTCTCAGCCAGGTATGGGAGAAATCTCATCGACAGATGAGACGGACAGGTAGTAGATGGTCGGGTTCACCCAGGTACCTCTGCTCGTCCAGGGTCTTAGCCAGGAATGGGAGGAATCCCATTGGCAGATGAGACGGACAGGTAGTAGATGGTCGGGTTCACACAGGTGCCTCTGCTCGTCCAGGTGCTCAACCAGGTTTGGGAGTAATCCCATTGGCAGATGAGCCGGACAAGTAGCAGATGGTCGCGTGATTGCACAGGTACCTCTACTCGTTCAGGTTCTCAGCCAGGTATGGGAGTACCCCATCGGCAGATGAGACGAACAGGTAGTAGACGGCCATGCATGTGTGCTCATCCGAGATCTCTAGCCAGGTATGGAAGTATTCCATCGGTAGTAGAGACAGATAGGTAGTAGAAGATTATCTCTCAGACATCCGGATAGAACAAATTTATGAAGACAACCTTCAGTACGTTTATAGATGACGGAGACAATATAG
The DNA here is from genome assembly GCA_001517045.1 of Pseudotsuga menziesii. NCBI lineage: Eukaryota > Viridiplantae > Streptophyta > Pinopsida > Pinales > Pinaceae > Pseudotsuga > Pseudotsuga menziesii. The sequence goes on from LPNX010133947.1 coordinate 536,631, forward strand.
ATGTGCAGATAAAACCCAGATGATGATGATGCTGATGCTGATGAAGACCGAAGAATACCTTCCTTGTTGAGAGGGAGTGTTGGAGTTTGCGTGACTTCAGAAGCTATTCTTATTATCCTCCTTCGGGAGTTGAACTTGTTGTAATTATTCATCTAAACCCTAGAAAGAACAATGTAATCCTTGGGGAGAAAAGCCAGCAATAAAAGAACAAATAAAATAATAAAATATAAAATTATTTATTGCGCCCCCAGGTGAAGTCGGCCCTAGTTATTTTCTGGGTGGCAAAACAATATAAATAGAAGGTGCCCCTCCTCATTTCAGCACACAACAACAGCGCAACAGCTACACAACAGTTCGTAGTTTTTTGGGAAAGACAACAGCTACACAGCAGCTCAGAAGTAGACTGATTTTTCAGGGTTTCATATTTGGAAGGCATTTCCATATTTTCTTTTTTCTTTCTTCATTGTACTCTGATCTCAGAATTATCATCTCTAGACGAAGGTTGCTGGGTTTTTCCCAATTGGGTTTCCCAAGTGAAAAATACTTGTGTTATTGTTCTGTGCTTTGTCTATCTTCTAGTGATCCTATTGATAAATGAAATTAAGATATATTGCTATAATTTATAAGAGAATCTAGCAATTCCATTCTTGGTTCGTTTTATATTTGGATTCTCAAACGTGTTTTGCTTGAGAATAGTATTGTTGCATGTTATGTGGGTTGTTTGCTTAGAATTTGGGAAGTTAAAGTATTTCTAGCTTGAATATTTTGTTTCTCAAGTCTTTGTGGATTTCTCACTCCATTTGCGTTGTTGAGCTAATTGTTTTACAGGTTTCCCAAGTTTGGAGAGTGGGATACCCCATTGACAACAAATTTCGAAAAGGACTTGTCCTATTTTACTAACATTCTTATTCTTATTGCAACTCTTAAATACTTCATTTTGCACTCAAATATTATCATTTTTCAAGTATTTACATGCTAGTTTTGCCTTAGAAAAAAATTCTGATTTTTGCATGAATTTTTTTGAGTTCGTTTAAAACTCATTTCTATCACTTTTGTGCTATAATAGTTTGTTGTTTTGTGCAGGCACTAGAAAGCACCAACAACACCCAAGAGGGTCTACTTCAAGTCCATCGCAAAAAACGGTTAAAAATCACTCTTTCTCTCTCATTTCTTAATAAATATTAGTGCTAAAATCTACATATTTGTAACAAGCCCAAGAGAGTCTCTTGGACTTGAGTTTGTTGTGCTTCATTTCCAGTTTTCAGTACTTAGTGATTTTGGTTTCGGGTGCATACAAGTGAAGTGGCTCTGCCCATCCTTGCATGACCTTGTAAGTTGCTTGGATTTAGATTAGTTTACTTCATTGTTTGTTTTCTTTTTGCCCGCTCCTCACAAGTGAAGTGGCTATGCCCATCCATGTGAAATCGCGTTGGCTAGCATTTTTATTTCAAGTATTTGCTTACTTTTTTTTGCCTACACCTCACAAGTGAAGTGGCTCTCCCCATCCATGTGAAATCGCATTGGCTAGCATTTTTATTTCAAGTATTTGCTTATTTCCTTTTGCTCGCACCTCATAATCGAGTAGGCTCTGCCTCCGTTGTGATATCACGCTTGGCTTGTTTTGTTTAATTTTTGCTTTAAGGATAGAATCTACCACAAGCCTCGTTTTTTGCCCTGTATCCTCTCTCCTCGCCGGTTCGACCGATCAAGGGTGATGAGAAAGGGCAAAGATTTGTGTTGGCTAGTTTAATAGGCACCCAGATAAGTATCTTTGTTAGAAAGGAGAAAAAGAGGCTTGACTTGTGGAGCTAGTGGGGTAGAGGTCGTAGGGGGCTTCGTGGCACTTTGTGTCCTCCAGTTGAGCACCCAACAAGTCTCGAGTTTGACCAATGGAGCTAGGTGGGAACCTTGTGTTCCCATGTTGAACACCCGACATTCTCTCTCTAATCGAAGGAGATAGTCTCTTGGGGTAGACATCTAGAATAATTCATATCTTTGCAACAAACACCTTAATTCCCTAAGTCAAAGAGAGACATAAAATTTACTAAAACTTACAGGACCACTTGCATAACATTGTTACAATCATTTACATTTCTCTATTTTGCAAGCACTTTATTTTAACTCGTTCATTTACTGGAAGTCATCATGTTTTGGTATATTTGTTAAAGTAAATGAGTTGATGCTTTAGGAAAATTATTTGAAGTTGATTATTGTGACTCCATAGCCCGAGTAGAGACGACATTGGTCATTTTGATTATTTGATTGTTTATCTCTTCATACCTTAACTGGTTGATTGTTAAAGGGTTTGCTTGACATTGAAATATTTGCATCACTGCAAGCTGATTGTCATTTTTGTAATTTCCAACTCAAAGAAAATATTCTTCAAAAAAGAACTTAGTAAGTAGGGACTAGCCCCCTTGGCCTTTAGGAGTTGTGTTCTAAATGGAGGAGTTTAGAACCGAGGTCATAGTGGGTTCTCAACTCATAAGTTGCCCTTAGGAACACACAATGGTTGGGAGACTTACTCGTGTTCAAGTGTGTTTAAGGCGGCAACAAATGGAACAAACAACTGCATAGACCTTTACATGCAACTGGCTATTACTCAAATCCAAGGTAAGTAATTACAAAGTTTTTAAGTTCTATTATACATTACAAAAGCTTACCCAAAGATTCAAATTTAATTGATGAGTATTTTTTGACTTTTGAACTTTGAAGGTACCATTATACAAAAGATTTTGAAGCCAACGTGAGGGAAAACAATGGATGGTACATATGCATTAAGTGACGGTCCTTGATCCCAAGATACAAGATGAGATACATATTAAGTTCTTGCATTTCAATGAGAGTATTGGTGCCTTTGGCATGTCTATGGCTATACAAAGTAGACAGACCAAGGGATCCATCGGGTAAGAAATTTCAATGATTTCAAATTATATTATTCATTGCAAAATTTGAGTCTAAGTTTCAAAGTCATTTGTTGAATTTTCTTTTCCTTCAACTCTTATTGCAGTGTATTGGTGGGGATAGTTTGGCGACCAATGCCCTCATTTGCAAAAGTTTGGAATTTGGATATTGAGCCAGACATGCAGTGCTTTTTGGCTGTGAATGTATTGGAGCGTTTTTGAGTGTATGCACACCAAGAAGCAAAATCGTTTGGAACAAAAATGGTTGAATGAGATGGTTTATGTTTAGTACGACCTTAGGTTGATGCATAACAATTTGTTGAACAAGACCCCTAAATTAAGCAACATAGTCTTGGATGACTTTGATCCATTTTCAAAGTGGGTTATGGAGAGTCAAGCACTAACATTTGACAATGAAGACCTTTCTTGGATGCACTTGAACCCACTTCCACAACTAGAGGTTCTGGAAGATGAATGGGTACCACTGCCTTAAGGGCTAGGAGAATCAAGCTGAAATCCCATTGTAGGGTCTAGTCATGTTAGGGATGAAGAGGACGAGGTGTTTAATGATTCTACCATATCATTAGATTGTATCATTGTAGACTCTAGACTATAGTTTTTCATTAATACCAAAGTTACAAAAATCGAACCGGTGGACGAACCGGTTGACCCTTAGAACCGGAACCGGACCGGAACCGGTCAAAAACCGAATCATAAAACCGGTCCACCAAAAATACATAAAATATTCAATTTTTTATTTTATTTTAAATATTCATGTGCATCCATGTGAATTCAAACCATTATACACAAAATATGCAAAAAATCTCTAGATACATCCCAACAGTAAAAAAACGCAACAGACCATAAGTTATAACAGACCTGCTACACTTGTTTTCTTTCCTTTTATAACTCATAAATACAATTTTAAATATTGTTTGGAGGTAACCAAGTCAGCCCTCTTTAAGATTGTAACAATGGTCTGAGATCTGCCTTCTGGACTCTTAGCTTTCTTGAAGATTTGTAACTCTCTTGCAGCCTTGAAACAAGATCAGTTCTTATACTCTAACTTGGACAATGATATAGTAGTGCATTGTTACAGTATTTGGTACATATGCTTATGTACGTTATATTTTTCTGATTTCCAATTTTTTGCAAACTTATGTTCTTTTCTAGTTCACAGGCTGATATGGCACTTTTCCTCGATTATGACCACTAGATCTGAGCTTGTCTTAGCTTATTCATATTCTATTCAACATCTATTTTCTATATTATAAGGAGGGAGAGACTTTTTCTCTTACTACTGCTCCTACTTTTGCAAGAACATACTTTGTTTTAGCGTATAATCAATTCAGCTTCCTCCCCTTGCATAAGTGGATTGATATCTTGGGTTTCATGTTGAGATTTTTTTACTGTTGTGTTTTCTGTCCAGATACATCCCCCCTAACCAACATTCAAAAAATTAAAAAAAAAATTGAAAAAACAATCACAGTTTTGAGCCTCCGTACGGACTGGCCAGTTTGCTGAGAAAACCGGTTTTGAACCGGTTCGATATCGAACCAGGCGGTTCGTGGACCAACCCGGCCGGTTCGGTATCGAACCGGCTCAAAACGGTTTAGTGGTTCGGTTTGGACCGGAAACCTCCTGGAACCAGGTTGACCGGCCGGTTTAGCCGGGTCCGGTCCGGTTCTAGTAAGCTTGATTAATACTATGTTTATTTTTGGACTCTAGAGGCCATTTAGAGCCACTTTTTTGATATGCTTTAGTTTAGATGTATTGCACTCGGTGCTATTTTGGTTGATGCACCCTGACTTGCTATATAGATGAGAAACTTTGCACATGAATATATATGTGTTTTTTCTCAAAATTTGAATTTTTTATGTAATTTTTGGTGGACCGGTTTTTTGGTCCAGTTTTTCTTCGATTCAAGTTTGGTTTAGATTTTTAGGGTTGATTAGTTCGATGATCGGTCTGATTCTGATAACATTGATCTCAACTATGCAAATCCATCACAAACCATCTCCCATGCACTAATCTATCTTGGACCATCTAGGGGATGAACACATAACATGTACCCCAAATCTCATGAAGCACCCCAAGCATGGTGTAAACACTTTCAAATTAATTCAAAAAATGAACACAATCCACCAAAACTCAGTCTTGGCACTTCAGAACTCCTTGTCCACCATGATGAATGATGAATACTTGTGTGAATGAATGCCTTTGCATATGCTTGCATCCTCTTTTTATAGGTGGGAGGTGCCTTGTTGTTTCCTTCTTTTAAGGTGCCTTTCACCCTATCATGCACCCAAGTGGACCGAACGTGTAATACACTCTATCGACATCCGCTAAGACTTGGAATGCTTAGTTCCTTGGGTCCATGTCCAAACCAAATCATGCACTACTTCCTAAGGCATCCTAAAATCTCATGTGCCTAGTGGTTACAATCGTCCCACTTGAACAATCACTACTACAAAGCACGCCCATGAATCAATGGACATTGTGACCATTGTCCAAGCCATCGTGTGTAATATAAATAAATTTATAAATGCTAAATATTAATAAACACATAAATATTTATTAGTAAATTATTCGAAAAGGAAGCATCCTTTCATGTATGGTCTCTAAAGTGCCTTTAGGGTTATTATTTGTTTGGCACTCACATTGTAATCTATCATCATTCATTTTCAGACATGGAATTATTCTCTATTGGTTGACTTATTTAGTTGGATAGTCTTTGAGTGTGTCCAGATATGGAACACAACATTGATATCAAAGCTTGTTAGTTTGGTCCGCCCTTTGGCCAGAATTTTCAGACCTAGTCTAATCAATTTCAAAGTTTATAATTTAAGTGGTTTTTGACCAAAAATCAGGCCAGTGGCCATTTTGCACACCATTCATTTGCTCCACACCATTTCATTCCCCATTCCCTCCATATTCGCTACCCCTCCATTGCCTTCAAACACTCCCTTTCTCAATGTGCTTGCACTGCACCCACGCCCACCCTTAAAACAGTCTTCACTCCTCTTCCTCCGTTCATACTATGCACCATCTCCTAGCCTCATCCACTGCGTCCATCCACCTTTGTTGTTAGCACGTCTTCACAATTGACCACACATCTCCTTCCATGCCACCTGTGTCCTCTCACCCCTCTCATGCATCCCGATCTCTTTCTCTGCCTTCCCCACGTGACATTCTCTTCCCTACTTTCTTCTGCGCACCCTTCCAAATCTCATGCATCCTTGCATCCCATCATTGCATCCCATGCATGCCATGCATCCTCGTATCCCTCCTTCCAAACTATCCCTACCCCATCGTTCCACCCTCTAGACCCCCACACTTACTCTTTGCGATCTCTAATATGTCTTCTTTCATGTGCCCCCATATTCCTCCCATACATCATCCTCTTGTGTGCGCTCTCCATTCCTCTGCATAGGCCCCGCCATTCCCATCCGCTCCACGCCCTTCCCCCCATCTCCACTTCCATATTGGCCTCACATCTGCATCCACCCTCTTGCCCTCTCGCACTGCCACTCTACCTGACTTCCTTCCCTGCACCATCACTCCAATCCGTCAGTGCCACTCCACACACCTGTCAACCCATCTCCACACGCATTCACTTCTTTGCTGCCATCTCCTTTACATCCACACCATTCCTTCCATGTGACCTCACCATTAGGGTTACAACCCTAATTACGTCTAATTCAATTTTTATATAATAATGGTATTATTTTTCATAGTAATACATATTATTACTATACAAAACCCTAATTCCTTAATCCATCACATTCTAAAAATATATAATAATAATAATATTATTATTATTTAATAATAATTGTCGTTATAATGTTTTTAAACCCTAAAACCCATCTGCTTCAAAAGAATTATAATATTTATTATTTTTGTTAATAATAATAATTATTAATTAATAGTTGTAATTATTACAATTATTACTTTAAAAAAGGAAAGAAAGAAAACAAAAGTCAAAGTCAAAGGAAGGCTTACATAAGGACCTTGTTCATGACCATTTCTTGCCGAAGAAGAAGTCGAAGACAATGAAATTCTAATTCCAATTACAAATAGAAAAAATAGAAGCTAAATTAAGGCGTTATTGAAGAGACAATAAAGAATTGCAAGTCATGAATGAAAGTTTGGAAATGACGATTAAACTATAGGAATTTCAAATAGAATCCAAAGAACAAAAAATTTCCACCCAAGAAAATTGTATAGAAAAGTTGTCCACACAAATTGACGAATTAAAGGACGAAAATGATTTCAATCAAAGATTACAAAACCAAGAGATAAAGAAAGAACTTGACGACAATAAAGTAGAAATAACCCGCTTGAACAAAATCTTTAACGACAAGGATAAAGGAATTGTGCAAGTCCATGGAAAATTAGAATGCCAAGAATCAAAGATCTGCCGACATCAATAACAAATAAAAGAATTCCAACATAAAAAATGACGACATTAAAAAGGAGCACAAGTTAGAGATCACAAAGGTCAATAAAATGTTATCAAGCAATACTGAAGAAATATTTAAGCTAAGAAACCATAGTAAGATATTAGTTACAAAAATCAAGAAATTGAAAAATATTTGAAAGACAGAGCACTCTAATGAAGACATTGAAGGAAAAATTCTAGAAAAGAAAGAAGAAAATCGTCAGCTTAGAAATCATAATGAAGATCTTAAGGAACAATTAAAGAAGTCCAAAGATGACGAAGAGTCGCAAGAAGAAATGATTAAGAAGATTCAGAATGATACAAGTTGCTAGAAAACAAATTAGAAGAAATACAGAACGAGACATCAAAATTTTCAAGAATGAAAATTCAAGCTGTAGAAAAGGAACAATTACAGATCCAATACAGATCACCGCTTAAGAAGTCAACCCTGTTGCAGAAAAGCATATGCAGAGGTTAAAACAAGAAGACACTATAAACGTGATCAAGGGAAATAACATTATAAGAGTTCCCTATCAACATCCAAACCATGAAAGTAGGTCTCCTAAAAGTCGTGAACAACTAACGAAAGTTATTGTTACCAGTGCAATCAAATCCAATATTGATAGTAGTGCAATCAAGTCTTATGACGACGCTTCGTCGTGGCAAGGTAATGTTCCACAAAGAATTAGTTTAGGATGGATCGATCCTTCTACATTTCAAAAGTTGTGTTCAAAACTTAAAGTTCATATCGACACGTATCATCAACTACGACACAACAAAGAACGATGTGACAACATCACAAATATTTGGCGTAAGTCTTCTTCATTAATATGCTTTGAGGACAAAGCATTTATGAAGAGGAAGGCAATGTAATATAAACAAATATATAAAAGCTAAATATTAAAAAATACATAAATAGTTATTAGTAAATTATTCTAAAAGGACGCATCCTTTCATGGATGGTCTCCAAAGTGCCTTTAGGGTTATTATTTGTATGGCACTCACATTGTAATCTATCATCATCAATTCATATTCAATCATCCATTTTTCGACATGGAATTATTCTCTATTGGTTGACTTATTCAATTGGATAGTCTTCAAGTGTGTCCGGATACGGAACACAACATCGTGTGACTTCTATAAGAAGTATCTTATGACAACAACAACTCATTGTCATACTCAGCCAGATTGCTCTTGCCAAACTCTTCGACACTTAGGTGTGCTTTGCCCTTGTGCAAGACTACCCAAGGCATGCTTGTCCAGACTTCTAACTTGCCGTTGTAGCCAACTGATGCTAGCTAATGATCGTCTCAACAAATGGGCATGGCCACCCATTGCTAGTGCCAAGGGAAGTGTTGAAATTTCATGCACTTGGGCAATTAATGCAAAATTGAAATTTCACCTTCATCCTAGAAGGTTTCCCGGATCTTAGCATTAAAAGTTTCAGCCGTGGGACTGTTGTAAATTAAAGTATAAAACAATAGGGGAAACATCACAGTAATTCACTTCAAACAACCCTTCATGGCAGTTCAAGGAGAAAAAATTCCAAACATTGTGATAAATTTCAGCCTTGTCTAGGGTAGCTTATCCGTCAATAACCAGATCTGAAAATGTACTTTTACACCAATAATTACAACTTTATAACAACAGTGAAATTAGCCCCATTTATTCTTCATTAGATGTTAATGCACTTAACAATTTGCCATTTTACTTATGTCAAATCAACAAAACATAAACCACTGTAAATAGCAATGCATAAAGAACGTATATAGTTGAAATTCAAATCTAGAAACTTCACATATAAACTCAAGATGAAGTACATGCACTTACCATAACCTTCTCTCAAGACTAATACAAATCTCCTAATTCTCTAAAAAGCTCTAGCTATGGTAAATCAACAAACCCTAGCTCACCCAAGAAGATCAAATGTGCAAGAAGCTTTCCAACACATGCTCCAAGGTGAGTCGTCCTCTTCTCTCCTCCACAAATCCATCTCGGGGTTTATCACCAAACCCTAATCTTCTTGTTTTATTACGGTGGAAACTCTAATCCTAGAAATCTCTAAGAAACCCTTCCAAACAAGAAAGCCCAAGTACATAAGAATAATTAATAGAGAGAGGAGTGATCATCACCAACGTTGTCTTTTTCTCAAGAGCAAACCCTAGTCACAAGCATCAAGCTCCAACAAAGACATCTCCTCTAGACTTCATGACTTCTAGGGTTCATGAGGAAACCCTAGTGACTTCTTCCAAGAAGCTGAGTACAAAGAAAAGAGTACAATGATGATATGAATGGAAAGACTCTCTCCTTCCTCCATTTATATGAGAGGTAAGGGAGGCCAACAATACTATGTGGGCACAAACCCTTACAAGCAACCTACATGAGGCCTTGTAGGCTACACAAGTGAGTTGTCCACTTTGGACTCTGGAGTACAAGTGTCATGCTCCAATGACGATGTCGTTCACAATGACTTCAAGGTGATGTAGCTACACAAGGAAAGTCCACACCACTCCATCACAACCCTCCACACACTTCGTCTATCCTCCTAAGCAATGTTCTCCACTGGGTCAGTTACCTGCTGCAAAAGCACTATCAAAGCCGCAAGCATCCTTAAGTGATCGACAATCCTTCAAACATGAAACCAAGTTGCCACATACCAACTAGGGTTAGAAGCCCTCCTCTATGATGCAAAATGCTCCTCATCCCAAGTAGGGCGTTCTCTAAGCAAGTGGTTCTTCCATGTGGCCATCATGAAGGGCATCTACTAATCAAGCAAGAGAATTTTAACGTTAAGGGAAGAACACCAAGCCGGTACTTGAGGTCAAGCATCCACTGAGCAAGCTATCGCAATTGTGCACATCCATCATAGACCATCTGTCATGCTGCAGTCCATCTCAGACCATAGGTGGGTTGAACATACACCATGTACCCCAAATATCATGAAGCACTTGCAAACATGGTGTAAACACTTTTGAAGTAACCTAAAAATCTAACACTCCCTCTTTATGAGGAAAGTGTTTACATCGACACTCGTTGAATCCTACAACTCCACCAAAATTTGCTATTTGCAAATCAATATTGGTTGTGGTCTTGAAATCAACCACTGTCATTTGTAACAAAGCTATCGACCATGCTATCACAAATCTTGATCATACAATGAATAATGACCATCCTTGAATATGGTGGATTATCTCCTTGGAGCAACAACTACTTGCCAAACTCCATCATCCTCCAAGTTAACATCACATGCCAACATCAGTGGACACCACATTAAAATCTCTATTGGATAACTCGCAAAGACAGACATATCTCCATGAGAGATCAAGACAAGTGGATCACATCTATCAAAGTCACAAAGATAGATATCCATATATGTCAACACCTCAATTTTGGAATACAAAGCTCGTGGTCTATGCAAGGTCATCATCAACCAATTCACATGAGAATTCCTTTCGTATACCTTAAACCCTCTGGAAACTGAAATGACCTGAACTAGGCCACTTCCCTCATCTCAATAGAATCTTGAAGTAAAAGTAACACCAAGGGAAATTCCTGATGTTTGAGAGATATCAAAATCCTTGGCTTTGTACTCTATAATAGTCCCACTAATTGCAACTCTAGAATCGATGCTCGATAACATCCTCCATCAGGGACATCACGTCTCTCCTCCAATGAACAACTGGAAGGCTCATGGATGAAGTCAATCTCATCATCACACCTCTCCTCCTCTGTACAACTAGAAGTCTCATAGATAGAAGAAACCATTGCTATATTTCTAGCATGTCTCCTACGAAGTACACTGGCTCCTATATGCTCTTGAGCCTCTGAATCTAGGACAACCGTCTCCACATTCTCCTTGATCACTGAAGAACCCTGCGAACTGAAAGATCTCACATCCTCATCAACATGAGATGCAATCAAAGTGTCTGGGATCAATTGTACTTAGCTCTATGACCGCTTGCCATGCATGTTGTAATGTCTAAGTGAGCCATCTCGATTTCCAATTGGAGTAGGTGAGAGGCAGAGCATATCCACAATCTCACCTCGATTCCCTTTGAATACGACTCATTTTGGATCTATGAATCATTCCTTGGAACAACAAGCTCTACGTTCTCCTCAATCAATGAAGGAGAATCCTATGATTTAGAAGATCTCTCATCCTCATCAAATATCACATCTTTGCTCACCACAATCTCCCTTTATGTTGGAATATTGATCCTGTAGGCTATAGAAGTATCATTGTATCCTTCACAAGATGTAATCACAACAATTCGAATTCTAGAATCAGTCACTAAATCCATCACAGGTTATGAACCAATTTCCATAGCATCCCACCATGCATGCTCTACATGTGCCTCCTTAAAACTAGAAGGCAAAATGTACAAGTGTTATTGGATAAACAAGTAACCTGTGAAGGCCACCCTCTCTCACTCCTCTAGCTAAAGTCCTTAGACTAGCTAGTCTACAATCTTTGATAGTGCATTACTGTTCCTCAAGAGCAACTATACAATGGATATTTGTCATACAAGACATCGAAAGAAAATGTTTTTTCAACCGAGAAACCAACAAAACAAAGTCCAACTCAAGAACATTGCCTGAAGGCATCTAAAATGAAATGGAGCCAACTCTTCTCACAGGGTAAGTGGCATCATCACCAAGTTCCATTGTCATGCCTCCCTCTAGCTCATGAAATTTGGTGAACAATGATATGTCATATGTCTCGAAACTCCATTGTCCACAAACCATCTAGACATAATTTTCGAGGACAAGTAAGAGACCAAAGCTATATCCATCATGGAAAATCTGCAACATGAGGAAGGTTTTTTACCTATCACCGGTGAAAAACAAACTGGCATCTACAGGAACAAATCAACATCTACAGGAACAAATCAACCACTTATCATAGGTCCTCCGGAGTATCTCACATGCTGAAAATAAAACTATGCCAATCAATAACTACATAGATCTACCACTCGTCAGTGGCAACCACTGGAACAAACTAACCACCTATCGTAGATCATCCTAGGCATCACACAAGATGAACATCCATCCATAACAACCGTCAATGTAATAGATACATCTCTCATCATGAGAAAAACACGTCAAAACATATAGTAGTTACAAGTGCTCATCTTGAGCACAAATCATCAATGAATGAAGAAGACAAACCCCTTTCTTTGGTTCAAGTGCTTTTCCAAGTAACCTAGGGTTTCACACGTAATGACCTCAACTAGGTCAAGTACTTGTCCTAGGTAAACTCCAACAGAAATACATACTATGTCTTACTCAATAGTGATCTCAACCATAACAAACTTTGATACCATGTTGCAATGTTGTGCACTCGAGCAATTAATGCAAAACTGAAATTTCACCTTATGAGAAGGTTTCCCATACCTTAGCCCTAGAATTTCCAGTCTTATGATTGTTGTAAATTAAAGTTTAAAAAAACTGTGGAAAGATCACAATAATTCACTTCAAATAACCCCACACTTCACTGCAATTCAAGGAGAAAAGATACCAATCAATTAGATAAGTTTCAACCCCTTCTAGGGCAATTTATCAGCCAATAAACAGATCTGAAAATGTACCTTGACAATAGTAATTACAGCAATATAACTGCAATGAAATCAACCCCTTGTATTTTGCATTAGATGTTAATACACCTAACAATTTTCCCTTTTACTTATGTCAAATTAGCAAGACAAATAATTGTAAATAGCAATGCATTAAGGACATATATAGATGAAATTTAAATCTAGAAATTGCACAAGGTATGTACGATTGGAAACTTCATATATAAGCTTAGGATGAAGTACATGTACATACCATAGCCTTCTTTGAAGGGTAGTACAAATCTAAGAACTCTCCAAAAAGCCCTTGCTAGGGTAAATCAACAAACGTTAGCTCAACCAAGAAGATCAATGTGGAAGAATCTCTCCAATACATCCTTTGAGGTAGGATTTCTTTTCTCTCCTCCATAAATGCACCATAGGGTTTATCAACAAACCCTAATATTTTTTCCTTCTTAGGGTAGAAACCCTAGCCCTAATAATCTCCAAGAAACCTTAATGCTCCAAGATAAGAGAGACGAAGTACATAAGAAGATCTAAGAGAGAGAGAGGAGTGATCATCACCTACATCTTCTTCTTCATAAGAGCAAACCGTAGTCACAAGAATTAAACTCCAACAAAGGCATTTGCTCTAGATTCCGTAATTCCTCCTAGGGTTAATAAGGACACCCTAGCGACTTTCTCCAAGAAGCTAAGTATGAAGAAAAGAGTACAATGATAATATGAATGGAAAGACTCTCCTCTCTGTATTTATATGAGAGGCAAGGGAGGCCAACAATACTATTTGGGCGCAAGCCCTTACAAGCAACCTACATGATGTTGAGAAATGTAGCTTGGATAGGAACTTCTTGCATACAATTTAGTATGAACGCTCAAGGAATGGTTTGAGACATTTCTTAAAGTGACCATTGAGGAAAAGTGGGTGGCATTTCTATTTTGTAATTCACATAGAAAAAGTGAAATTTAATGTTTTTGAAGTTGAGCCTAATAAAGTGTATTTCACACATTAATGACTTAGACTAGATTTAATCTAGGCTTTCCCTCTCAAGATGAAACTAGGGTTTTGGAGAAGCATAAAGATAAACAAGATAGATAGGTTGATGCAACTGTGCAAATTTAGCAAATAGGAGGGGAGCCACAGTTTACAAAGACGGAGAAACAATAGGGCCTTATGGAAGATACATACAATAGTCATACAATAGGATGTACTTTTGTAGCAGTTGTTTTCCCCTTTTTTGAGCAGGCCGTACACCTTTTTAGCAAGTTGTAGTGATCTATTCAAGGGTGATTTGACTGACCATACAACGACTGGTTTTAGCAGACTATGGACGTTGCCTTGTTAGCTTTGATCACTGAATGATAAGCTAATTTGAAAGAGAAATAATTTGTGCATGTGTGTATTTCGTGTATGCTTATGTTATTTACTTTCCCAACTATTGTGTGATTGATAACATGTCCTTATCAGATTGAAAGAATCTAGCCCAGAAGCAGCACAAGTGATAGGGGTTAGGGAAGGTATTCTATACAGATGTCAGGGTGGACTTGTTTGAGCCCTATTTCATAATAGTGACAACTTGTGTGAGCTGTGGAACAAGAGGATGGGGCACCTACATCATAAAGTGTTGCCTATTTTGAGGGAGATAGTCACAAGTCTTCTAGAGTTCAACATTGAGCAACAGGGAGTTTGCAAAGGGTGCACGCTTGACAAGCATGCCAAGGTTGCTTTCCCAGGCAACGAGCATATTTCTAAGGAGATTCTAGACCTAGTGATTCAAATGTCTATGGATTGATGTCAATATCATCAATCTTAGGAAATATGTACTATGTTTCCGTTATTGATGATTTCTTTCACAAGATATGGATCTACCTCTTAAACACCAAGTATGAGGTCTTTAGTAGGTTTCAAGGGTTCAAAGCTCTAGTTGAGAACTAGGTAGGGGAGAAGATACAAGTCTTAAGGTTAGATAACGGGGGCAAGTATATCTCGAAGGAGTTTGAGGGTTTTTGCAAGAAAGTAGGGAGTGAGAGGGAGCTAACTGTTCCATACAACGCTCAATATAATGAGGTTGCAGAGCGAAGAGGTTGCTAAGGCCATGATCCATGACTAGGACTTAGAGATGTTTCTTTAGGAAGAAGCATGCGACACAATAGTCTACATCTTGAACATGCGTTCTCACAAGATCTTGGAGGACAAAACACCAGAGGAGGCATTTGCTAATGTGAAGCCAGAGGTAAGTAATTGCAGCATCTTTGGTTGTCTATTTTATATCCATGTATTGTTAAGGAAGAGGACCAAATTTGAGCCCTCTAGTAGGAAGGGTTTATTTGTTGGTTACAATGACACTTGAAAGGCTAAGAAACTGGGCACGCTAGAATAGGAAAGCGGTGGATGCTCTTGGGAAATACAAGGATGCACATTTTATAGGTGAGTTATTCATCAAAATCATTGAAGAAGTAGGTGTTGATTCTTGTGTACAAATCATCATGGACAATGCACCTGTTTGCAAGGCTACTGGCATGATTGTGGAAACTAAATATCCATAGGTATTTTCATTTTGGACACCTTTCATCGCTAATTTGCTCATTGTTTGAATTTATCACAATATTTATCTAGGGGAAATGTCATTTTAATGATTTGAGTTGTTAGTGTTGTAGAGTCATTTCTACTTGCTTTTTTTGCTCTTACAGATTTCTTGCACACCTTGCATTGTCCATTCCTTGAACTTAGCACTCAAATTCATTGCTTCAAATGTGACATGGATTGGCAACATTATTGAGGATGCATGCCATATCTGTAACTTTGTACAAAACCACACAAATGCCCTCACCATCTGCAAAGATTACACAAATCTTTCATTGCTGAAGATTGCAGATACACGGTTTGCTTCCTCATTCATCATGCTCAATAGGTTGAGGGAGGTCAAAACGACTCTTGGGTCCATTGTGATTTCAGAGTATTGGTCTTTCTGGAGAAAGACAGATCAAAGTGCTTCAAAAAAGGTGAAGGGCATAGTATTAGATGATGTTTGGTGGGAGAGGGTGGATCTTACCATTAAGATCATGGGGCCACTCATTTCTTTGTTGCGCTTTGTAGACATAGACTAGCCCATCCTAGTGGATGTTTATGAGGGGTGAGATTCCATGATTGAGTCCATGAGGACCATAGTTATGGAGAATGAGTGTCCCGAGTATGAGACATCAGCAGAGAAGTTATGGTCCACCATTCAGGATATTCTTATCTCCAGGTGGGATAAGAATTGCACACCTTTGCACTCCTTGAACCCCAAGTTCTATAGTTAGGAATGGCTTAATGGTGGGCCCTCACATAGAGTCCCTTCTCACATGGATGGAGAGATTTCATAGGGGAGGAAGATGGCATTTAGGAGGCTATTTCAGGATAGACTTACTTGATGAGGTGGAGGAGGGCTTTGTATAGTTTTCCACTACTACTGGGAGATTTGGAGGCTATGATGTGTTTGGAGACAGGGGAGTTAAGAAGCCCTATAATTGGTGGGCAACTCATGGGGAAACATGCCCTCTTCTACAGAAGCTAGCCTTGAGGATCATCTCTCAAGTTACATCATCCTCTAGTTGTGAGAGGAATTGGAGCACATATGGAAACTTGTACAGTTTGAAGAAGAGCATGCTTGAGCAGTCTAGAGCAGAGATGATGGTGTATGTGCACACCACCTTCGTCTTATTTATAGGAAGAGGGAGGAGTGGGTGAAGGGAAAGACAAAGATGTGGGATGTCTTTCCTGATGATATGGGTTTGGACAACAATATTGAGTTGGCATTAGCCAACATGGATCTTAATGATTCAGTGCTAGAGCCGGTGACGTTTGATGATAGTGATCCTTTGGAGGGGTCATCCTCCACACCAACAGATATTGATCCTCAGATCGATGGAGAGGAGGAGGAGGAGGAGGAGGAGGAAGAAGAGAGCAGTGATGAGTTTGTTGATTCAGGCATGGAGGAGGACTATTGATAGATGAAACTCTTCATTCTTCCATCTTGATCTACACCTTTTTGTATTTACTATTACTATTGGTCTATTTGGCATTTGCGAGTGGCATTCCGACATTTATGTAATACATTTTGATTTTGATGACGTAATGAGAAATATGGTTCTGACTCCTGAGTATTGACATCTTCATCTATGACTATCATGAGTATACTGTATTATGAATTATCTATCTCTCTCATAATCTCATTGTGATTAGTGATTAGTGATTTGATTTGTAAATGTGTAATACTAATTACTAATGTTAAATGTGCATTGATTCTGATTTCTATTGAATATTTGTAAAAATTTGGATCTATATGTCTACATTTTTAATATATATATATATATATATATATATATATATATATAAAACGTGCCTTACGTGTCCTGATTCCGATGGTCATCGTGTTCGTGTCGGACACTCGAATCCTCGTGCCCTTTGTGTCCCGTGTCCTCCTGTCAAGTGACTTAGTTGAAAGGTCTATAGAGTCTATATTCCAGAATATAGAATGACAATGCTAAGCAGGGATGTAAAGTTTGAGGAAGACTTGGAAGTCTCCTGAGTCTATTCCAGTGATAGAGGTCCAGGAGCAAGAAGATTGGAAGGTTGACCCACGGTCACCGGTGTCTTCCAGTGCAAGACAACAACCTTCTGGTGAAGGGGAGAAGACATTAGCTCCTTCCAGTTTATTAGAAGACCTCGATGGTTTACTCAGATATTGAGAGATGCCAAGGAGCATGTTGAGCCTTTTAGGAGCACATTCATGGAGAGCAAACCTTTGAAGAAGTTTCCAAACATGGCATTCATGAGTAGTATCATAGATTCCTAGCGTTCTAGATTTTGGGATGTAGTAGAAAAATAAATTTGGTGATATGCTATGGTGGAGTACACTTGCATCATAAAGAATGATGTATGGTATATAGTACCAAGTTCAAAGGGGAAGTCGGTATTGAGTTCTAAGTGGCTCTACAAGATTAAGCATGCAACAAATGGCAACATTGAGAATTTCAAGGCGAGGTTTGTGGTGAGAGGGTTCTCCCAAAAAGAGGTAGTGCACTATGTCTTTAGTTTGATTTATGGGATGGAGGATACATCGTATGGATGTGAAGGTAACTTTCCTCAATGGCCTTAGGGATTTGAGGTAAATGGGAAGGATTCCTATGTTTGCATACTTAGGAGGGCTATGTTTGTACTCAAGAAGGCACCAAGAGCATAGTATTCCATGATAGATGGATATTTGCAGAGTGTGGGCTTCACCAAAAGTGAAGTCGATCCTAATCTATATGATATATTTGTTGTGATCGATTTGCTTATTTTGGTGTGGTATGTAGATGACGTGTTTCTTACAGGTGCAGAGAAGCTCATTGCAAGGTGCAAAGTAGATATGGAAATTGAGTTCAAGGGGAAGGACATTGGCATGATGTGTTACTTCTTGGGTTTGGGAGAGACTAGGGTAGATATTTTGTAGGTAGGTTAAGTAAGTAGTTGAGATCTTGAAGAGGTTTTGGACGGAGGACTTCAAACCGATGGCCACACCCATGATCACTAATTTGAAGAAGGTGACAACTTTAGATTTAGAGTTGGTCGACCCTATGTTGCACAGGCTGCTGATAGGTTCTTCGATTTTGGTCAACACTAGACTAGATATATGTTTTGCATTGAACACCTTGAGTTAGTTCATGGTGGAGCTGAGATAGGAAAACTAGGTAACAACATAACATGTGCTCAGA
The DNA here is from genome assembly GCA_001517045.1 of Pseudotsuga menziesii. Lineage (NCBI taxonomy): Eukaryota > Viridiplantae > Streptophyta > Pinopsida > Pinales > Pinaceae > Pseudotsuga > Pseudotsuga menziesii. Next base: position 555,281 of record LPNX010133947.1, read on the forward strand.
TTCTCGAGGGGCAAGGTGGAGTATGGTCTAAGATATCTCGGAGATGGTGAAGTTAAACTATAGGGGTCTACAAAGTCAGATAGGGCAAGCAATGCAACAGACAAAGAACACCTCAAGTGTTTCTTTAGCCTTGGATTAGGTATGATATCCTGGTTCTGTAGGAAGCATAATTCGATGGCACTTAGCTCAGTAGAGGCAGTGTACATGGCAACCAATATTGCTAGTTGTGAGATCATCTGGCTTCACAAGTTGTTTGCAAAGCTATTTGATTAGGAGTTGGATCCCATAATGATTTACCGTGATAATCAGAGTTGTGTCAAACTTTGAGAATCCATTGTTCCATGACAGGCCCAGACACATAGATATTGGATATCACTTCATACTAGACAAGATTCAAAAGGACAAGTAAAGCTCCAATATGTTCCCATAAATCAACATGTAGTTGTTATTTTGATCAAGCCCTTAGCAAAAGAGAAGTTTAAAACATTCAAAGACATTATTGGGTTGTTGTAGAATTCCTTTTCACTAGGAGGGAGTGTTGAGAATTATAGCTCAGATAGGAACTTCCTACATAGGTTTTAGTGTGAACGCACAAGGAGTGGTTGAGACATTTTGTAAAGTGACCTCTTAGGAAAAGTGGGTAATATTTCTATTTGGTAATTCACTTAGAAAAGTGAAATCTTATGTTTTGAAGCTGAGTCTAATAAAGTGTATTTCATACATTAATGAATTAAACTAGATTTAATCGAAGTTGTCCATTTCAAGATGAGATTAGGGTTTTCGAAACATAAAAATAGACAAGATGGATAGGTTGATGTATTTGAGTAGATGCAACAAGCAGGAGTGGAGCCAAAGTTTAGGAAGGAGAAATGTAGAACATATCCGTATAGGTTGTACTTCTGTACTAGTTGTTTTCCCCTTTACTAAGTAGGATGTACTAATTTGTTTAAGGGTGATTTGACCAACAATACAGTTGTTGGTTTTAACAGACCATGGAGGTTGCCTTGTAAGCTTTGATCACTAAATGATAAGATGATTTTAAGGCAAAATCATCTGTGTATTGTGTATTTGTTTATGCTCAAGTTATTTACTTTTCCATCTATTGTGTGATTGAGCTATGTTCATAAATTAATTTCTGCAATTAAATATATTTTGTAATTGAATTGTTTGATTGATAACATAAGGAAATCAATCACCTACAGTTTGGAAATATTATGACATGAGCCCTTGTAGGCCACACACGTGAGACATCCACGAGTACAAATGCCATGCTCAAAAGGCGATGTCGTGCACAATAATGACTCCAAGGTGATGTAGCTATGAAAGGCAAGTCCACACCACTCCATCACGAGCTTCCACGGACTCCATCTATCCTCCTAAGCAATGTATTGCATTGGGTCAACTACCCTAGGCAAGAACACTGTCGATGCCCCAGGTGTCTTTGAGCCATCTACAATTCTTCAAACAAAAACTACCACATGCTAACTAGGGCTAGAAGCCCTCTTCCATGATGCAAAGTGCTCCTTATTCTAATTAGGGCATTCTCTAACCAAGTGGTTCATCTATGATGCCATCATGAAGGGCGTCCACCAGTTAAGCAATAGAACTCCAATTCATAAGGGAAGAACATGAAGCCAACACCATGCCGAGGTCAAGCATCCACCATGCCAACAATTGTGTATATCTGTCATGGACCATCTCTCATCCTACAATCCATCTTAGACCATCCAGGGGTTTAACATACAACTCGTACCCCAAATCTCATGAAGCACCCCCAATCATGGTGTAAACACGTTCAAAGTAACCCAAGAAGCTATTAGCAAGGGCCTTACAAAATCCTTGGCCAAAAGTTGTTTGGGAAGCTCTATTGCATGAGTAGTTGGGTAAATATTTTGAGCTATGTTTACCATACTCATTTGATTCAAGTTTGCAAGGTTTGAACCTAGGGATTACTTGGTTGGCAGTGAGATGAAAGGTCCTATTGTTAGGTAACATAGGGCAAGCATTTTTCATGTACATAGAAGGACAACCATTCTGTATGAACACATGAGTACAAAGAGATAAAAGGAAAAAAACAAAACCTCCCACTGGTCCTTGTTTGACGATGAAGCCTGCTTTCCATCCCCAACTTTGTAAGGGGTATGCTTCGTTGGCCTTGCTTGGGAGCCAATCTTTTCATTTACATTTTCGGGACATCCCTACAAAGATGTACCTCTTTGACGCCATCTTTAAACCCACAATGCTTTATGGTTATGAGGTTTGGTGTCCATATTTGTCCTTCATAGGTTTGGTATGTGTTGAGAGAGTGCAATATATTATGCTCTAACGCATGATTCGTTACAAACAGATGGTCCCTTAGGCCATTGTGCAAGATGGCTTTAGGGCTCATCCTTTACGCTTGGAGAACATTTTTAAACATGTTTTCTTCCTCCATAGGATTCATATTCTTGGGTACTCCATTTCTAGATGGGATCTATATCCCTATCCATATTCTTGCCTTTCTGAGCATGGACAACTGGTTCTCAGAGGCAACTTTATTTCACCAATCCATTAGGATTTATATAGAATGTCTCCCTCCCTTCAAATACTCTTTGGATGCTCTGCTCTCCTCCTCACGAAAGGAGAGATCAACAATGTTGTTAGGGATGGCATCTATTGAGTGTACATTCAAAGCAATTAGCTTTTCCCCCTAGACTAATGGCCACAAGCAACAAGATGACCTTTTATTTATGAACATTTCATGTAGTTGCAAGATGGTCTTATTGTTTTCCCTAATTACATTCTACACCATTAGGTGCACAACCTTAGGATCCCCCTTGGCCAATTATGAGTTTGCCCACACCATCTATGGATCAAGATATACCTATAACCACCACATCATACAGAATGAGAGAATCTGGCACCCATGACATCTCTAAGAGATTGAGTCTTATGAGCACTTTTTTTTCAAATTTCCTATATACTACGAGGTTAGGGGGAGGTTACATTGTTTGTTTTGGGAATTAGAGGGTTCCCAAGCGAGTTTCTTTTGCTACTTTGACTAATGATGCATAACCTTATATATTCAAGGGGTGATTATTCATAGATGGAAGACTTTGGCAAACCTCTCTAGTCCTAATATTGTCATTCTTATCACTTCTTAGTTTCATCCTATCTCAACTATTAGTGGGAGTAAGTGCAGGTGGGATGAATCACTTGTAGAGCTTATTGGCTGTAGATCAATGAGGCATTGGACTTCCTTCGATTTGACCATAAGAAATCCCACATTTACAAGATCTCAACCCATATCGCTTTTTGTAGAATACATTCCATTTTTTTTTCTACTAGGGGAATCAACAACTGGGGACTGGGCTGGTACTTGCGTGACACGAGGTCCAGGGATCCAATCCCGCTACCACTATACCCCTAGGTGCACCCACACGGCTCGAACGCATAGGGCACGGGGAAGACGAGGTGATTTGAACTCGTGACCTCCATTTACAACATGTCCTTCATATCAAGTGAATTGCCGGTTGAGCTACATTCCATTGGGCCTTGTTTTGGGAGGTTTTTCTCATCTGCCTTTGATGTTGGGAGAGATAGTTCACATATCTTCGAAGTTTTTCCCAGGATTCCACAACCAGGCCCCCTTAGCATCAATGACTCTATAGATGATATCATTAGGCTTTGCATTGGTTCCTTCACAGTGATAGATAGTCACAATGATACCTCCTTTCCCTCTTTTGCCTCTACTTTTATTTCCAATTATGACGTGGGTATTGAGCTAGGGATACACGTCTCTTAGCGCTTCCCTCCTTTGGTTTACCTAGATCTTGCAACTCTCTCTATGATTGTCACATGTATCTATTCCTTCTCGTTATCACTTAGCATCTAGGAGTGTTCTCGTTACTCACTCATTTGTGGACATCAATAAAATGATCTTATCTTGTGAATGGAAAGGGTTCATGTGAACTACTTAATGGAGTTGTCAAAATGTAGCAGAATGGTTAGAGTGAGGAATCAAACCACCACACAAATGGTTCAACCACCACCAAAAGAGAAGATGGACAAAGTGGAGTTGCCACTTGGTTGCTAAGGGCAATTGAGAACCTTGGGGGAAAGGTGCAGGAAAGAGGGTAAGAGCCACTAAAGCACTTATTAGATCTAAGTTGAAGTGTTCACCTAGAGCTGGTTAATTTTATAGGGTACTTTGTTTAAGTCTGCAAGGGTTCTGTTGTAGCTAGAAATGGAAATAACACTTGGAAAGTAAAGTAGATTTATCCTCTAATTAAACTAGGTGTTCTAGTTGAGAAACAAATGGAAATAGAGGCAAAGCAAAAGAGGGGAAAGGGGAGATGTTAACTAGCTAAAGAAGAATTGAATTACCTGTTGAGGAACTAGCAAGAGTTTAGCCTCCTGCAAAGCTCCGAAGTGCCGTCTACTTCCAAAATACTTGGAAAACAGCCCCCCACAAAAAGCAATATGTATACAATATAAGATCTACCAATATATAACAAGGAAGATATTGACCAAGCATTGTAAAATTAATGTGAGCATTTTTCTCCTAAAGATGAACCTATTTGGAAAGTTTGGCATATCCGCCTATCCAAAAGAAGATATTACCAAATGTGATAGATCAAGTGTGCCCTCAATAGTGAGGTGCTATCCTTGTAGGTGGTGGTGCTAGTAGCCCTTCTTTGGGTGAGATTGAAGAAGATCCAAGGATTAGAGGCAAAACCCTAGATCCAAACCAACTGATGCAACAAGTGGAAGAAACCAATTTAATAGAGAGATTAAATCTATGAGAAGCCTTAAATTGGATGGAGGAGACAGTTTGTCCAAGCAACCCAAGAGCTTGAGTGGGAAGTTAGTGAGCTTTTGATGGCAAATTTGACAGAAATTCAATGCATTTGTGAGAGAGAGAAGAGGTCAATAACAATGTCAAAAGAAGGGTATTTATAGGCAAGGGAATCAAGTAACAAATAACTGTTAGGTTTCTCCCCAATATAATGTTTTTTGGTTTGCAAGTGGTAGGTGCACATTGATTGCATAACCTATCGTTTCAATGCCACAAGCATAGCACAAAAAGTGGAAATTAAAGTTGACCTAGTAAACCCTTTTTTGCTCCCTCAAACAAATCTAGGAACGTTGGGGACCTCCCAAAGCCACATCTAACGAACAAAGTGATCAAATCAATCACACATGCTATGGTTGATCCAACTAGAGAGTGTTTGTCCAAGAGAGGAACCCAGGAAGGGATAAACAAGGCCAAAGAATGATCTAACCCAAGGGGCTATGTACCTTACCTAGGCACTAGACATCAAAAGGGGTAAACCACATTCATACATCTAGGCCTAGACAAGGGGCTATACAAGGAAGGGCCACCAACATGTGATAAACTATCACAGAAAATAAGTGGTCTTATGTCATCATTGGGCACCGAGTGTGTGGAAGTGGAAAGTGCAAATATACACTACAGAATAGCTATGCTTACAACCATTGTTTTCTTTTCTTTCTTATTTCTTCTTAAGGATTCCGATTTACCATAACAACTACTTAGTAAGTTAGTCCCATTGATTTCTCCCCTTACTGGTTTCTTAAGCAACACCGTGTTGAATGTTACTATCATCATCTCTAGCTTCTAGTGCTAAGTATTATTTTTAAAGAAGCAAGATGAATTATTTCCATACTTTTCTCTTCAGTCTCAAATGCACCTATTTGTCACAATTAAAACCCTGGATTTATGTAATAGAGTGTGGACTAATGTAATAAAGTGTACACCATGAACTCTAAATTTATGATGCCCTAGAGACTAAATAAGTAAGTAGTGGTTCAACAAACTGTACTCAAGCTTCCCCTGAGATTACCAAGCGAGGTCCTCTCAACCTCTGGCATTCCCCAGAGAACATCGTCAGACATTGCATTGGTACTTTCCTAGTGATTGATGATGGCCATGATAGCTCCTCATTCACCTCTACATCTACCTCTAGTGCATAGTAATGGATCCCCTCTTTTATCCCTTTTAACTTTTGCATAACGATGAACTTGTCTTTAGTTTTTGTATCAGTTTATCCCTTTATAGTTGCTAGTTCTATATGTATTTCTTTTGTCAGTTTTGACTTTGGAGTAGCCTTGACACTCCCACATCAGTATTGTGGCTTGTTGTACTGTCTAGTTCCATTCACCTACTTTGGTCCTTGTAGACATCAATAAATTTTCTTATCTTATCTTGAAATCTCGGCCATTTGGCCTTTCTTCCCCATTTTTCTTTCATAATACTTTTCATCTGGAAACAAGATTCACCATATTTTCTGGCGTCTACAAAACAAATATTTCTATTTTGGAAATGCTCAGCTTTACCTTATAAGCACAAATCTAAACCAGATAAATTTTCACTGTATGATTCTTACTGACTTTTTACAATTTCTTTTAAAGAATTAAAATAATCTGCCAAACTTAGTTTACCTATAACATGACTATGATTTTTTAAAAGGTGTTGGAATGTCCTCAGAGCAGCTGATATTGTATTGAGGCCTTTTAAGAAGTCATTTTTCTAAACCTTTTTAATTTTTTGATGGAACATGAAATAGTTTGGACTAATGTAGCATTTAGCTAAAATCATCTTTTGTTTCTTGGAAATCAGTCAAGTCCAATTTAACATCTTAACTATGGAACAGGACAACTTATGTAGAAAATTCATGGATAGCATAATTGTTGGCCTGCATCATGATTGATGTAGATAAAATTATTTCACTTTGATTCATTTAATGCATGTTTTCTATATTCCCTGTTACAGGCATTGCCAGTTTTTTTCTTTTGATGGCATTGACATAATATACCTTCAAAGGTTTGCAAAGATATTCAAGCTTCTGATAATATTCCTTGATTTGCCATCTACCAGATGGAAGAGAAGGTGAAGGAAATTGTAGAGATCAAGCAGCGAACCTTGGCTGAAGACAACCAGAAAACTCTTGAGGTTTTGAAAGAAAGGTTGTAAGGCAAAGCCATGAGAACATTTATATTTTGCTGTGGCAAGCTAAAAAGTTTTCAAGACCTACAAATGTATAGTTATACAAACAGTAGATGCTTTATTTTCGCTTTGGTTAAATTGGTATCTATGGCAAATGCTGTTATTTAGTAACAATATTTAGATACTGTTGGATTACAGGGAGATGCTACTACAAGAACAGTTGCGAGCAGCCAAAGAAAGCGTTTCAAATATGCAGAGATTACATGATTTTGGCCAAAGTCAGTTATTTGAGTTCCGAGCTCAATCAGGTACAGTTCTTTCATGTATGCTTAGTGGGTAAAGCCTTATGATAGTTGTCTCTATTAATATATAGGCTCATTATTGGTGCTAGTAGCTACATTCATATGTACTCTTTTTTAGTTTGTTTAAGGGTGATTGGTTTAATTCCCGATTTAGTTCTAATTAAATATTTTATATGTTTAAAGGGTGTATTTTGTCAGAATTGTAATTCCTTTTCCTTAAGATTTGCAGAGGAGGAGAGAGCAGCAAAGCAATCAGAACTCAATCTTCTTACAGATGAGGTTGAGCGAGCTCAGGCACGGTTGTTAAGCCTGGAAAGGGAAAAGGTGCAAAAACATATTGTCTTGAATGTAGAAGGATGTGTTTAATAGTAAATACATGTTGAAAATTGTTATAAAGTCTGCCCAAAGATTGAGATCTACTGTCTTAGTTTTGTTCACAAAATATTTTTTTGGTAAATCTAAAATGTGGCTTGATAATTTCTGCTGTATAGAGAAACTAAGCAATATTCTTGATTATTCTACTCTTAGAATCTTTTTACCATAAAAAATTAAATCAGTAAATGTCTGCATGCAGATAATGACATAGAATGTTTGAAAAGGGAAACCGTGACATCCATAATACATCCATACATCTAACCATGAATCCATAATATATACAGACTCTTTTATGTGCTACCCACATATACTGTAACATTGTATAAAAACAGGTTTTGACATTGATAGTTACCTATGCATCCATGCATATATATCCTTATTCACAAGTGTGTGATTTTATTTATGCCTATGACACTATAAAAAATGTATGGTCATAAATAATATCAACATTCTACAAAATTAAAACGCTTTGTGCTTTGTTTTGTTCTGGTAACTAAAAGAGGTTTATATTAACGAGAGTATATCTACATGCAGGGAAGAACATCTTTTCCCAGAGTATAGTACAAAATGGCCATTCTGATTAGCATCAAGCTTTGGTCCAAACTACTTCTATAACTGTATGATAGAATTCTATATCCACTGCTTTTCTTATGCTATGTTTTGTCATCAAAGTTTGTCTCAAGTTTGTCTGATCTATCATCAAAGTTACTGGTAATCATAAACCTATTCTTTCTCAAAAGTTTACCAGCTGGTTTTAATAGGGATACAGAAAATATCTTGGGGTATTCATAATTTCATACATCTTCCTTGTGGGTGTTATTTTGCTTGGTATCTCTTCCTTCCCTTCCTTCACCTCCTTCCCCCTTAATGTTTCATTTCCATGCACTGGTGAATGGAATCTTGGGTGATGGTCAGAACCTCTACTTGTCTCTTGAGGATGGCAAATCTATGTTTTGTTAACTCTCCGACTCATTGTCCTCTCTTTACTTCCTACTCAGTCCTTGACATAATCAAGGATGTATTTTTTCTTTTTTTGAAAATGGTTCATATATTACTTCAAAGAACAAATAAGTGCAGCAGAGTTCAAGGTAGTTACATTGTTCAAACTTCAGACAACAGTGGAACTAGGAAAGAGCTGGTCCACAAAAGCTGAAAAGGCCATCATATGAGCCTGGGCCTCCCATGGGGAGGAACTTAACATCACGGCCGAAAGCATGTCGGTGAACTCACAATATTATTGCAAACTCTTGCTTAAAACTCCCCAAATCCCCAAGAGAAAGGGGATGAGTAACCTAATTGAAAGAATATGAAAGAATATGCAGCATAAAATCCTGACATGAAATAGAAACTATACCTCCAATATTTGATTATGCTTTTCAATGTGATATACAATGTATCCCAAGGGGAGAACTCCAATCCCCAATCTCACAACAATCATGCAAAAATGGAGAGAAAACTCCTTTATATGGAGGGAGTTAGTTTTCTCTTACAATAAAATATATTATTTGCCTAACTAACTCCATAACAAGTCAAGCAAATAACATAACAATGGAGTAGTTAGGTTTTAATTTCAAGTTTGGCAAGTCAAAAGGTATTCATGCTCTTCTAGAGAGTTCAGTACACTAGAAAATCGTAAGAGGAACCTTCAAAAGAGAGAGGATGTTTAAAAAAGAATGAGAGAGGATGCATCACTAAAAATAGGTTGTTTGATAAGTCAACAAGATAAGAGGTTAGACACACCGAGCACATTGAGAGGGGGGGGTGGTGAATAGTGTGTATAGCTTTTGTCACTTTTTCACCAATAACAATCATCAACAACTTATTCAATATTATGCAAAGTATGTTGTTATCATTATATCAACAATTATAGCTCATCATCACATATCATTATATCATCATCACATAAGAAGCATAGCAAAACACAGTACACAAGATTTTTACGTGGAAACCCAAGTCCTGGGGAGAAAACCACGGAAGTCTTATAATAATAGTTTTCCAGCAACAACTGGAAGGAGGAAACAACCCCCTTATTACAATGACTTCCATTCTCCAGCTACATTTGGAAGGAGGCTACAACCCCCTGATTTACAGGCTACAACGGTACAACCTGAAGGAAGCTTCAACTCCCTAGTTCTCTGGATACAATGGAAGGAGGATACAACCCCCTTTCCTTTCCCCATCCTGCCACCCTGATATGAAGATAGAAACTGTTGAACCACGACCGCACTGATCCTGTGGACCTGCTAATCAATACATGTACTACACTACATAATCTACACCACATTGCACAACCACTGCCACTACTAACCACTGCTCATCATCTTATCACTACTCATAAACTAATCAGTGTCCAATGCACCACAACTGTACCAAACTGCTCATCAACCTGTACAATCAACATGTCTAATCAAGCTATACCAATCAACCTGCTGCTCACATCAACCGACTTAGTCAATCTGAGTCTAACCAACTGCACACCAAACTCAGTCCACTTGGGTCAAACCAACTGCTCATACAACTCAGCTAGTTAGAGTCAGACCAACTGCACATAAGGCAACCTATGCCAATCCTGCTCAATTGATCCAACCTGTACCAAACTACTTGTGTACCTTTTTGAAGACCAGAGGATGAAGAAACAATAGACAAACCAAAAGAAACTCTAGATCATGTCATCACATTGCCCTTTCAACAAGCTTTCCAACGAGCCAAGAATTTTGTAATTCTGATTTCGTATGACAAAGTTATGCTAATTTTAGTGAATCTCTTCAATCCTCAAATATGCCCAAAAAATTCTCCTCCACAAAGTTTCGCACTTTTCTCCAAGAGTTGCGAAATACCAAAGAGAGACTTGATTCATGAACAAATGAAATGTTTGATATTCTATTTATATAGGTCGTGGGGGAAAGTTAACACCTCAAACTAGGCCGACATGCAATTCAAAATTACAAATAATTAAATTCTCTTTTTGTTTGGTTGGCTGACCCAAAAAGGTGGGGTACACTAACTTCAAAAATTCATATCTCTTCAACTGTAAGGAGTTAGAAGATGCTCCACATATCAACGGAAATAGCTTGGCGATGACTAACTCCCTATGATGGGTTTATTTGCAAAGTCTTGGTCTAATACCCTTAAATTCTTCAATTTGTTCAAGACTTCAAAGATTCCACACATAAAGGTGCCAAAGACCATGTTACCTTGTGCATAAGTTCCAAGGTCAAAGGCTTCAATGGACATCATCAAAGGCATGAGGGATTCGATGGTATTCACATCCACAGACTTCACATCAACAAGGAGGAGGGCTCCACCATATACTTATCATATCAAGGGTATCAAGGACCCCAACACCACTAATCAAGTGGGAACAAATACTTTTTCAAGAATATCATCATCATATTCAAGGTCTCCATACCATTAAAAACATATCCAATTGTTCCACTATATATCTTCATCACCATAAGAGTACCAACACCCCAAAAGAGGGGTACAAAGACCTCACCACTAGTTTGCAACACCTTATGGGTTTCATATGCACGATCACAAGGCTACAACATGCCAATGACCATATAGCGGTCAAGGGCCATCAGACCACCATATGTGTGGGTTCAAGACCCAAACTTCCAAGGACACCATGGACCCCATAAGAAGGGGTCCAACATACCACAATAAGTGTGGGTTCCAAGACCCAAGTCTCCACATGCAAGAGGATCAAGATCTAAGCTTGTGGGCTTAAGGTCCCCACAAGAACTCAACAACCACATGACCATCCAATGCATGCAATGGGATCCACCATCAACACATCAAGAGACTTACACACATGAGCCACATCATCCATCCAACAACCAATCAAGAGACCAAAACAAGTACAAGCATAACAAGCAACACAAAGACCAATAACCAAAGATCAACCAGGATCAAGGAACTCGACAATGGACTAAAATGGGACCAAGATACAACTTAGGGGCACTTGACCATGTCAATGGGTAACCAAGGATTCTGCCACTGTTCCAAGGCCTCCAAGGGCTTCAAGCTTGGGCTTGGACAAGGTCAAAGGGGCTCCTTTGACACAGACGACCACAAACTAAACACTAACCCTCAGCGGCTCCACAAGGGGCACCAAGGACGGCATGACCAGACAACGTTGGCATCAATGACAACTTAATCAACATATGAAAGAATATGCAACATAAAATCCTGACATGTAATAGAAACTATACCTCCAATCTTTGATTAAGCTTTTCAATGTGATATACAATGTAGCCGAAGGGGAGAATTCCTTCAATCCCCAATCTCACAACAATCATGCAAAAATGGAGAGTAAATTCCTTTATATAGAGGGAGTTAATTTTCTCTTACAATAAAATATATTATTTTCCTAACTAACACCATAACAAGTCAAGAAAATAACATAACAATGGAGTAGTTAGGTTTTAATTTCAAGTTTGACAAGTCAAAAGGTATTCATGCTCTTCTAGAAAGTTCAGTACACTAGAAAATTTTAAGAGGAATCTTCAAAAGAGAGAGGATTTAAAAAAAAAAAAACGAGAGACGATGCATCACTAAAAATAGGTTGGTTGACAAGTCAACACGATAAGATGTTCACTACTAGTGCGTCCTCTAAGATGCATGCATGGAACAAATAATAAAATAATCCTTGACATGGGAGGATGTGTTCAAGGTCCACCTAGAAAATGCCTCGAGGGTTTGCCCTCCAAGATGCATGAGTGAAGAAACAATAAAATATTCTCCCCTAGGAGAGTGCTCCATAACAAACTTCTCAAAGTAGCATGTGCAACCACCTCACACAATTGAAAAAAGGGAGCACTCCAACAAACTCCATGGATAAGTGTGCAAGATGCCATCTAGATGGAGCGCTCCATAAGAAAGAGCTTGGTCAACTTCTCAAAATAGCGAGCCTCTAACCACCTCAATAGATAAATAGATAATCTCCAGGTAGTTACAACTACTTAACAAAAGTTTCCATTCTCAACAAACTCCACATGAGTGCACCCTAGGGAGGTGTGCCAACCTCCTCACACATGTGAACAAGATAGGGTGCTCCAAGAGAGAAAATAATGCCGAGTGTAGATTTGACCATGCAACATGAAGAAGAGACCACCTAGAAGAGGTGCGCCCTAGAAGAATGTGCCATATAACCACCTCAAACCACCAAGAAGTATAAAATGTTGAATGTATGTACCAAAATCATGTGTTGTTTTCAAAACCATCAATTGATATACCTAAACACAATGTGCACAAAGGGTGTCAACCTAGAGAAGTGTGCAAAGGTACTTCCCATGAAATATTGCTCCACATGCCTTGGAATCTGTGCCAAAGAGGAGTGCTCTAGTGAAAACCCCATAATCACCTCCAAATATCTTGATCCAAGTGTGAAAGCAAGCCAATGAGGTAGGGCTCTCAAGTAATTGGCCTTCAAAATGATTAAATTAATCATTAAATGTATATATCAGCCTCAACTTCTATGTACAAAGGCTAATTCTTTAAATAAAACTATAGTCCAACTTCTAAGTTAGTCATCGAATGATTATATCAACATGAACATGTGTGCCAATGAGGGCATTTCCCTCCATCAAGTGTTGTACGTTGTGTATAAGTTGTTCTCCCTAGCAAAACCCCACCATGATAACATCATATCAACAAAATAAAAGCTCCACCTAGTCTTGAGCTTAGGGAAAATCATCAAGGGACTATTACATGATTAATACCTCATCAAACCTCAGAAAAAGGCTTGATTAGCAATGATGCATGTAGTACCCCCTCCCTAACCACCACTTTTGATTTAAACCTAGGAAATACACATGACAAGGGTACTGCCATGATCAATACACATTCTTTGTAGGTGATATCTAGCAAATGCTACAATATTAAGTTAGATCACTTAAGGAAATCCTACCAAGGCAAAGTGCTACCACAACACATCGACAACATATGGAAAAGAGACACAAGAAAGGTTCTAATCCCATCCAACATCAAGTATGTCCGCAAACACATTCAACAAAAGAGGACCATGTAGAACATCCTCTCCTAGTGACATTAATAATATCACCATGCAAATTATCACTAAGAATCCATACGTCAAGAGAATGAAGCGGATGCATGAAGGTAGCATCTAACCATAAGATGACCATTGACCTTGACCATCCACCCAAGAGAAGTGAGTTTCCTTCATCGAAAATCTTCATCAAATACACTACCACGAAGAAGAGAAGAAGCTCCATGAAGATGTGTCACCCCAAAGTCCATTCAATGCTCCATGGTACCAGTTGAAAATGCTCCCACATTGTAATCACAACGTGAAAACTCATACAATATGAGGTGTAACAAGGGGAACACGGGGAATCTTTTCATCCACTAGTGAACACATAGGCTTGAACTAGTGGCCACATGTTTTGCTTTGTCTTCTTTCCTATCTCTCACAAACCTACCAACTTGCTTGGTGAGGAGGCTTGTGATGACCTAATCCTTATTATGATATTTGTGAGCTAGTTTTTCATTAGTTCATCTAGGCCTCGCTCATTGTACAAGATACTCTATTAGAATAATTCAAATGACGACCTAGGTGCTCTAAATTGAGAGTAAATTTGACCACCCGAGGTTGGATCTGTAAAGAAAGATCACTTGTAATAGAAATATTATCATTATAAGAAAATGTTGGATCTCTATGTGCATTTGAACTTAATGCTATTACATGCTTTCTGTTGCCACCTAATACACACCTCGGGATTAATGTGGCAGAAATCTTCAAGCCATTGGGTACGACCTTGGGGGAAAGTCTTGAGTCAAGAGTTGTCACTTTTTTCTTGACTCCTCGTCTAGGCCAACTCTTAGCGAAGCCAAGGGGGTTGGTCCCTAATTATATAAACTATTGCTTTGGTCCCTAATTAAGTTACGAAAAATGAAATTATTCTAGGAGTTTGAAATATTGAACAAGAAAGCAACAACACCAAATTAAAGCGGCAATATGCGATATGGTAAACCACGACACATAAATGGATTTAAACAAGAAATTGTAAAGTATACCAGTGCCGAAAAGTAAATAAAGTACTACTAAAGGGAAATGTTGTGCAGTGCCTCTTGACAATTTTAATTATTTTGGATGAGTGGATTAAGAATGGGATAATTCTTGTTCGGTCCACTTAGCCTCTTATCCTCTCTAGTAAGTGCAAAGCAACTATGCCAGGTGTCCAGTAGGGCGAGACATAAAATTTGCTTGGAGTAGCCCTCTGATTCCTTGGTATCGTTCAGTGCGAACCCCTTAGTAAGAGAATAAAATTTTAAGTGGATTTTCCTATTTAACTAGTCACTCAAGTCCTCTTTCTGATTGTTCCAACGATCAGGCAAAAGTCTGCTATGGGCAAGAGCATATGGGGGACCAAGCGAAAGTTCGTTACTTATTTATTGCAAAATGAAAGTAAATGAAACAACTAAATTACTTTAATATGGGAAAAGAAACTAACTAAACTAGCAACTTAAAGCAAAAAGGTAAATAAGAGTCACTCCACGGAAATGACACAGATCCCTAGGGGGGATGGGCGTTGGGCGTTGTGTATCCCACTCGCTTTTATTTTATTTTGAGTTTTTACAAAGATTAAAGGGATGCCTTTGAAGGCTGGTATTTGATAAAGAAAGACCAAATAGGCTTACAAAGTTTGAAGAATGTAAAATCCATCAATGGCGCCCCTAAAGGATACTAGAACCCTTGGTATGACAAATTTAGAGCCATGGGACTTGAGAAGGAAAGAGCCAAATTTCATAATGCTCTGGGGTAGTTTACAAATGATTGGACCAAATATGGGCTATCCATTGTATATGATGGTTGGACAAATGTTAAAGGTAAGCCATTTATAAATATTCTTGATGTGTTTGTTAGTGGTGCGGTCTTCCTTTCAGCCCATGACTACTTAGATTGTTACAAGAATGTTATCAATATTGTAGAACATTTAATTATAACCATTCAAGAGATTGGGTCGCATAATGGCATTCACGTGATTATTGATAATGTTGCTAATTGTAAGACAACAATACCCTTACATATTTTGGTTAGGGTGTTTGGTTCACACATTGAACCTTTTGATGCATGATATTACTAAGATGAAGGGACCTAATCATAAATGAATTGGTGCATTGTACAAAAGAGGGAAGAAAATGATAAAATTTATTACCAATCATGGCATGGCCCACCACTTTTTTCACAATCACTCTAGGTTGGAGCTACTTAAGATTGCAAATGCTAGATTTGCTAGCTACTACCTCACCTTTAGGAACCTTTTGAAGGTAAGAGAGGCATTGGATAGCATGGTGTCAAGTGATTCATAGCAGGGTTTGAAAGATAGGGCTGCATCATGAGGTGGAGGACACTATTCTTGGTCAATTTTGTGCACAGGTTAGATATGTCCTGCAGTTCACCAAGCCCTTTAATTGTGTGTTTTGATTTGTAGTTACAAATAAGCTAGTGAGTGGGGGGTGTATCAGCAGATGGATAGCATGCTAGGTCAAATCAAAGACATTGTTGAGCTGAGAGATGCGATCTTGTATGATCATATTGCTAAACATGTGGTCAAAAGGTGGGATAATCTAAATGTTCCACTCCATGCCCTAACATATGTTCTTACACCTAAATATTATTCCATCTTGATTGGCCAAGCCAACATTTGTGGGTGGGGCTAGGAGAAATTCACACACGAATCCAAAGGTACATAATTGGTATATGCTTGCATTAGACAAATTGGTCCTTGATGAAGAGGAGTGTGCTTAAGTACGAAGCAAATTGAGCAAGTACATCGGTGAATGTGGAGTCTTTGCCTATAGATCGAGATAGGTTGAATCCTATCAAATGGTGGAACAAGTCCGGCTTCTCTACCACACATTTGCATAAATTTGCGGTGAGGGTGCTTTCACAATTTGTTAACATTACTTCTGCAGAGAGGTGTTGGAGCACCTCTAGCTTAATTCATAGAGTGAAGAGAAACAACTTGAATGTAAAATGGGAAGAAATCTTAGTTTATGTACACTAGAACTTGAGGTTGTTGTCCCATTATTGTGAGGTAGTGAAGAATGATAGAACGTGACTTGGGACAACAACCTAAAGGAGGCTAATTTGGAGGATGGAGCCATAGCTTTAGAGCGCTTGGAGGCTGAATTGTTGGGCGATCATGATGGGGATCAAATCCATGCAACAAAGATGCCACCCCTAACCACTCGTAGGTTTCTAGATGCAAGAGCCTTTCCTTTATCTTCACAATGACCAACCTTATGTGAGAGCCATGTAGTTGTTGCTTGTGTTCCATGAACACTTTCAACCGATCCTACTCCTGTTTATAGATCACAAGAAAAGAAACTAGAAGTTTCTTATGGCAAGAGGAAAGCTTAGTAGAAAGTAGATCTATTTGTCTTTTCCTGTTAGAAGTAGTCTCTAGAGTCTAGAGTTTAGAACTTAGTACGCTGTCTTTATTATGGCTAGTTTTGTAAACATTGTATGATAATTTAAGTTTAAACTTGGAACTTTTAATCTACCATTGATGTTTGAATTGTTGATTGCATCTTACAACTCTTTGATAATGAATATGATGCTTTGTTTCATTTTGTGGTTGATAGTCTCTGTTAGAGTTTGTTAATGGAAAATGTTATATGTTGAAACTTGAAGGTTGATGTTGTGGTTGATGATGTTAAAGATAGTGCAGCTGCGAGAGCCATTCTCTGAATGGCACCCTACTTAGTTTACTAGGGTCCCTACCACCCTGGTTAGTTAACCAGGCAGTGTAAGTCCCTAGCAGGCACCCTAGGGTCACCAACTGTCTACTAGGGTTCTTGGTTTGGGACCAAGCAGGTTAGAGCCATGGCAAAGTCCATAACATGTGGCTAGGGCCCCTATTTGTCTCTAGGGCATTCTAGTCAGGGACCAGACAGTTTCTTGGTCATGAGGACCAAGCAAGTCTTGCAGGAAGAGATAGAGACATCTTGGTTTGGGACCAGGCAGATTCTTAGTAAAGGACCAAGCAGGTCCTGTAGGACAATACAGAGACATCCTGGTTTGGGACCAGGAAAATTCTTGGTAAAGGACCAAGCAGGTCTTGTAAGTGTATTCTTGGTTAGTTAAACAGGCAAATCTTGGTCAGTTAACCAAGATAATGATGTGTGATGTCCTCCTCTCCTAGGTCTTCGAGATGGTTAAGTTAGGTTGTTTCATCAAGGGACTGGCCACCTCTTGGTGGAGTCACTAGCATTGGCCTTGGGAGCATTCAAGAAAAATAGAGTATCATATCTTCCGGTGCGAACCTTCATTATATGGTGATGATAAGCTTCCAGTTATTGTATGGAACAATTGTGGACCACATACATTGAGAGAGAGATAAAAGCTTGTTTTCCCTTCCTTGTGGTTAAAAGGGTTGTCTTCCCACCTTGTCCCTTGGTTAGAGGGGTTGTTTTCCCACCATGTTTTTGAAGGGTTGTTTCCTCGCCTTGACTTGTGGTTAACCTTACATTGGTTTGGTCTTGTGTTGACCCCTCCCTTGTTGATCCTATGTGCTAGTGCTCCCACTGAGTGTGGTAGCTTGACCCTTGGTCTTGTTCTTGGTACCCTCTCCTAGGACGTCTTAACTTTAAGTTATATTTTATTTTGGTAACCTTCCTAAAGTGTATGACATCTTGACCTTTTTGAGTAAACCCTAATCTCAATGACTGATTAAAATGAGAACCTTCTAGAAGAGCTTTAAGAGACTATAAATATAATCCTAAGCATTCCTTATGAACATATCTTGTAGAGTAGATATGAGATTTGATTAGTTGTGAGTGTTCAAGGGTTTTTATTGCACTGGTTTGGAAGAAGTCAAGGGTTTCTAAGTCTAGTTAGAGCTGAGTTGATCTTCTAAGGCTGTCGTCTCCTTGTCAAGGATTGCTATCTACCAGTCTAGGGCTGTTGTCTCCTTGTCAAGGACTGTTATTTACTCGTCTAGGGCTGTTGTCCACTTGTTTGAAGGCTGCCACTCCCTGCTACTGTTTGTGTGAGGGTGTTGCCAGCTTGTTTGAGGTCACCTTTGCCTATTTTGATCAAAGTTACAAATATCGGCACCGCGCGGAAATCGGCAGGGTCCAAGAAACATCGTCTTGGGATATCTCAACAGAACATCGCAAAAATCGGCAAAAATCGGCAAACTTAAAAAACACAAAAATATTCATTTTTTTTCAATTTTTTAAACATCTAAAGCAACAATAACATCAAATAAACACATTGCCACATGAATATGGAAAGAAAACTGATATATAAGATGTATAAGATGTCTAGAGATACATCACACATCAAAATGGATCATGTCCTAGTCCTACTCCTGAATAGTGAATACTGAATGTCTGAATCATAAAAAATATAAGTTATAACTTATAACAAATGTATCTCATGATCATCATCATGACTCATGAGTCATCTACAGTGAAATAAAGTAAATAAACTATGGATTCCCTCTACCCCTTTTACTGGAAAAGGTAATCGCTGTGGAAACAACCCTTGCCCTTCCTCTAGGACTAGGTGCCCTCGAGGCTTGTCGACCTCGTACTGGTATCTGACGTCCTCTAGAAGAACTAGAAGACCCTGCAAAAGGATCATGATGTCCTCTAGAACCTGAAGGTGGTTGAAACTGGTGTCCTGAAGAAGAAGAAGGAGCTTGAGGAGGTAGTCCTACAGCTACTCCTCTACTAGTAGCAGTGCTACTATCGGGTCTATCTCCTTCTAACCCTGCCTGTGGCTCTGGATCTAACTGTGGCACACTCCCAGACTCAGTGTGAAACTCCTTTGGAACTAGATCACCCTCATATGGAGCCTCTGTATCATCATCATGATCATGATCATCCGCTAGCCAATCAGGGGCTACCTCCATAGCAGGCTCCTCACACTTCGACGTCCAAGCTGCAGTGGTGTCGATCTGATCTAATGAAATGGCCTTTGCATCAACTTTTCTCTGATATTGCTTCACCCACAACCTGAGATTGTAGTGGACGTAAACCAAATCATTAAGGCGCGGAGTATCCAACCTGCAGGAGGATCATAGAATTAGATATTAAATTATAAAGTTAATAATTTCAATTTGTAATGCATAAATTAGAAGGCAAAGGGGCATAATGATAAATGATAAAATTATAAACTAGAATTCAATAATTTATATTTTCTAATGAATTTGGAAATTCTCTAACCTGTTGCGCTTTTTGGAGTGTACTTTTTCAAATACACTCCAGTTGCGCTCGCAACCAGAAGAGCTACATGTCTGGCTGAGCACTCGAATGGCAAGCTTCTATAGAATAGGTACGCAACCACCATAGTTTTCCCACCAGGTATCTACAACGAATTAAAGAAACATAAGAAAAAACAATTTAATTTAAAAAAAGAATTAGAAAAAGAAAACGAAAATTTGAAACAAGGTGAAGCTTACTTGGCATCAGGTTGGTCCTGTCATGTACTGTCAAATGAAACCCAAGTAATCCTGTGGCTCTCTTATACACTTCCAACTCTTGGGAAAGCTCTGCACAATCATCTGCAGACGGCACCATCCTATGGACACACTCGTAGAATCCAGCCATAACCTCTCCATCAAATCTGAAGCCACAGGAGTAACCAAACGCAGGGTTGAGGTATAATCCTGCAGCATGAATGGGGTGATGGAGTGTGTTGTTCCATCGTGCATCAATCATCCCCCATATAATCTGTTGTCTCTCCTGCCCCCGATCTCCCTTGTCCTCGTAATAGGCACGAATGGACTCTTTGGCCCTATCCATGGCCTCATACAAGTAGCCCATTGCAGGCTTATCTCCATCAACCAAGCGGAGAACCCTTACCAAAGGTTCAGTGACGGCACAAACCTCCCTCACGTCATCCCAAAAGGTCTGATGGAAATTCACTAGCCTGCATATGGCTTGCCCCTCTGGTCTAGTGCTAAATGATAAAGCACGCCACTCAGGTGAAAGGAACATCTGCTGCAAGTCCCACATAGGATCCAAGAGGGACTGGAGAGAAATAAAGCTAGTGGCAAAGCGTGTGATGGCAGGACGCACCAACTCTCTGTCACCTGTGAAAGTTCTCATCAAGCTAAGCACCGCTGCATGATTGTATATGAATTTTGTGATGCCCCGTGCTGAATCAATGGTATCCTTGATCCAATCAATCTTGGCTAAATCCTCTAACATCAAATCAAGGCAATGGGCCGCACAAGGAGTCCAGAATAGTGAAGGATACATGTCCATAAGCATCCTACCAGCAGACACATAGTTCGCAGCGTTGTCCGTTATGACTTGGACAACATGCTGCGGGCCAACCTCTTGGATGAAGTCATCCAACAAGCGACATAGTAAACCCGCATCTTTGACATGTGCAGATGCATCCACGGATTTCAAAAACATAGTGCCCCTTGGACAGTGAACCAAAAAGTTGAGAAGGGTCCTACCCTTCATATCAGTCCAACCGTCTGACATCACTGTGCATCCTGTTAACTCCCATGATTTTCGAAGATCCTCCAACCTGTGAGAGCATTCGGCCTTTTCATTCTGGAGGATGGGCCCTCTCAACTTCTCATAAGTGGGGGGCTTATACCTCGGCCCAACAATAGCAGCTGCCTCAAACATGGACATATAAAATGGGTTATTGGCAAAGTTAAATGGAATATCACTCCATAGCAAGCATCGACCCACAAGTGTATCTGCATCTTTTTTCTCCTTTAATTTCAACATGGACTTTACAGAAGGTTGTCCACCAGCTGAGCATCTCGACACAAAGGCACCCATTGGTGATGCAGTCGAAGGTGAAGGCATTGTGGACTGTTGCGTGGAGAA
>LPNX010133947.1:576909-777822 GCA_001517045.1 Pseudotsuga menziesii
ATTTTAAAAATAAAAACTAAAAATAAAAAACAGGAAAATTACAATATGTTTTTAAATTTTTTATAATTTAAAGAAGAAAGTTTAAAAACTGCCTTTTCAGGCCCACAATGAGAGACACATACTCCATATCAGACTTCTCTCGGAGCTCAATATATATATATATCGCACATATACATTTGTATTCTTGAATTATATGGCAAATTTCATTGCGAGGCCAATTTTATTGTTGTGAAATTAAAACATGGACACGAACCATGTGACTTAGTGTACACCAATGCATGTTTAAACTTTAGATTCAAAGAACACATTCATATAATTTAAGACTGTATATTTAATATAAATTAGGCATATTATAGGCATATTTTTTTTTTTAAACCTACACTAAAACTGTGTGGAAGTCGTAGATTGTGGATTCGTGGAAGCCGAGAGTGTGGAATGTGCACCGTGCAGGGGTTTGTGAGTGTGAATCGACACTTGTGAATTTGCAGTGGGCTGGGAACTGGGAAGTGATGGGTCAGCCGTGTGTGAGGTTGTGAGCAGCAGACAGAGGAGGGGCACGATGTGGAAGCCACGGACTCGCAGAGAGACGCTGTGGAGTGGATTGGGCGAGGAATGTGGAAGCCGGGCGCGGAGAGAGGCACACGGTGGAGGCATTCAAAATTTTAAATGAAAAAAAAACGTAACATTTACAGATTTACTTACCTTTAGCTGCACCCTAATCGCCGGCTCTCCTCTCGACCTCTGTAGCGACCAAATGAGCAAATGAGCCCTAACCGCGGGCATAAAATGTTAAAAAATGAACTTTTTTTCACCCTGTCAAGAAATCGCGAGTCGACGGCGGTTTTTCCCGATTTTTTACTGAAAAATCGGCGATATTTCGGCTCAGAAATCGGCCCGATATTATTGCCCGATTTTCTCTTAAAAAATCGCCGCTGCGAATATATCGCGATTTTTCGGCAACTTGCGATTTCTCGGCCGATATTTGTAACACTGATTTTGATTAGCCTGTAGCTCTCATTGCCATTTATCAGGGTGCTGCTGCTAGCACTGAAGCTGTCGCTGCCTGTTAGGGCTGCTGCCCACCTTGTTGAGGTCTGTCTTGGTCAGCTTGAGGTTTCCGCTGCCTGTGTTGAGAGGGTTGCTACAATTGTGGACTCTGTTGGAGGGCCGCCACCTTGTTGGACTATTTCTTGGGCTGTTTGTGTGGGTCGCTACCTTGTTGGACTGTTTCTTGGACTTTTTTGTGTGTCATTGCCTGTGTGGGCTGGTCTGAGGATGTTGCTGTTTGTGTTGAGACCTTTGAGGGTGCTTATACTATTTTGAAGGCTACTATTGCTTATATGGATTGTGTTTAGAGCACCACTGCTTGTGTGGAGACTACCACTGCTTATGTGGACTGTGTTTAGGGTACCACTGCCTGTGTGTAGGCTACCACTGCTTGTGGGGACTGTTTGAGGGTACCTATTGCCTCTTGGTGGCTGCCGTCCATTGTTGTAGTCTTCTTTGAGGCTGCCATCCACTATAGTGGGGGTTTTGTGGATGCTATTCACTGTTGAACTCTTGTTTACTGTCTTGGTTATTGTTTTGGGTTTGATCTTGGATATATTGTACCCTCTGTAAGCTGCTGTACCTTATACTGTAATTGAACAACCCTATTCCTCAACACTTGTCTCTCTCTCTCAAGTATGTCCATGCCCTCAGGTAAGGGCCAAACTTGTTCCATTTTGTTGACTTGCCTTCAAGAGGCAAACTCTGATATAAAAGTAACTTTGAGTATAAGGAAGGTTCCTTCTCTTAGTAAATTATTTTGTTAATTAGATTTGCATTTTTGTTAATTAGATTTTTTTTATTATTACTGTTGCTGTCCTTGAGTTTATGATTTTACTGTGTATCTCTACAATTATTGAATTCTAACTTTAACACGGTGATGCTTAGTGAGTGTTAAAGTTGAAAGAGTTGAAAATTATTTCTTAAAGTTTAATATTTTGTTTAAAAAACCCTAACCATCCTAAAAATTCAACATGGATCAGAGCTTAGGGTTTGTAGCTAGCTCTGTTTCGCAGCCTAACTGAGCTTACATAGATCCTAAGGTAAGGGTTTGAACATTAACTAATTTGCCCCCAAGAGGAACAATGTACTAATCAGAGTTGGATGGCCACATACAAGTATTAGTTGGTTGGAAATAAAGGATGTACTTATTACAGCTCCAGTGGTGCTGCTAGTCTATGTCCTAGATGTAACTTCAAAAAAGAGATGATGGAATTAGCAGGTTGTGGACTTGATCCCTTAAAGAGGTATGTCAAGTATAACTAGCATTCCTCGAAGGTTTGACTCAGGTATGTATTTATGAGGTAAGTAAGAAGTCTAATTAACTCTTCATATGTTTAGATCTTGACTTGATCATTAGTAATCAAGGGTTTACATGATCAGGATACCTTCTAGCTTGATTATTTTACTGTGTAAAGATTTTTGTGATTCATTGATCAATGTTATCAGAGTATGCCAGTGTAAAGAAGTTTAGTTATATGAGTAGCTATACTAGAGTTCATCTATGTATGACCATATGTGGGTTATGATTTCACCAAAATTATACTAACAAATGTGTGATGATACATGAGATCTTGAGAATGATGTAATGCACACTTAAGAGGTGCATGCTAAGATCTAAAGGACACTGGTTTAGAATGTAAAAAGCTCAAAGACACTTGATCACGCAACTTCTCCTTAGAGGGAGAAATTAAGAGGGAGGACTCTTTATCCCACCTATGTTTGAATTTTTTATGTTTTATGATGAAACATACCTTTATGACATATTGTATATATGTGTGACTAATATTATGTTCTTGATAGCATCTAGATAGCTGCCTAGTATATGGATGGATGCTAAGACTATGCCATTATGTAAAACTGGTATTACATTAGAATTTGATTATTGTTGACTACTTAATTGAATTTAATTTGTAGGAAAGATCCACAAGAGGAGGATGATATGATTTGCTCTGGAAGACAAGTGATGAAGTCTGCAGCTCCCGTTTATATTCAGAGTTAGATGCACAGTTCCAGAGGGAGTTGTGTGCTCAGGTATAGAAGGAGCAAGTAGCTCCAGGATCAGTTTCTATAAATACTCATCCTCCAAAGTGTTAGCATAGAGTCAACAAAAGAGAATCTGCCAAGTATTTGTTATTGATGACTTGGTCCTTACTAGAATGGAACAACTGGTAAGTTTAGAGATCGAGAGGGAGCCAACTCTGCTCTCCAATCCCCAGCAGAATGGGATTGCAAAGTAGAGATGCGATCTCCCATGAGAAAGTTGTTTCTCGTCACTTAAGAGAGCCTCTTAGTGATATAGACATGGAAGTGAGCCTAGTCCCTGAGTCATCTCTTTTAGATGAGTAGAGGGAGGAGGCGTGGGAGTCTTCAATTGATTTCTTTAGGAAGCCTATTGAGAGTCTTTAAAGTTGCTCTGGTTTGATATCTCATATGAGCCACGTCATTGATTCAGAATCCTCCACTTATGAGGAGGCAACCAAACATTAGATTTGGAATATGTTATGATAGGAGAACTCAAGTTAATAATGGAAAATGACTTGTGGAAAGTGGTTCTCAGACAACGCGGGAAGTTAGTTATAACTTCCAAGTGTATCTATAAGATCAAGCTTCTTGCTAACATTTAGAGTTGTTTGAAGATCTCATAAAATCATGTATTCTACGACAGGTCGAAACACATCGAGAGGAAGTATCACTATGTTAGGGACACGGTGCAGTATGTTCCTGTCAAATAAACAAATTACCGATATGTTGACTAGGCCTCTGTCCACGACGAAGTTTGCATACTTCTGAGACAAGCTTAGTGTTGCTGAGAATGCCTCTTTTACTGAGAGGGGTTAAAGATAGTGCAACTGCGAGAGCCATTATCTAAATGGCACCCTAGTGAGTTAACTAGGATTCCTAGTCAATTTAATAGGCAGTGTAAGCCCCTAGTGGGTGTTAGTTTTTGCAAGATTAGAGTAGTATAACTTAATTGCAAATAAACAATAGGATCTCTGGAAGAAAGGCAAAGCACAAAAACAAAGAACACAAGAATTTATCCTGGAAAACCCAATCGGGAAAAACACAACAAACCTTCATATAGAGATGCTAGCTTCTGAGAGCAGAGAAGAAGAAAAGAGAGAGAAAAATCTCTCTAAGATATAACTCTGGAAAACCTTGTTTTGGATGATGCTGCGAACTTCTCTACGAGAGAGAGCGAACTTGCTTGTCTGGATGAGTGAGTAAATGAGGTGCACCTCCCTTCTATTTATACACTTGAAAAAAACTGACTTTTACCCTAATAGGTCTGACTTGTCTAACTGGCTGGGTTGACCTACCTTGGGGAAATACAAAAATAATTTTATTTTTATTCTTTTCTTGTGTAATCTTTCCCTAGGGTTTACATTGACTCTTTCTAGGGTTTGTATGAGTAATTACATCAGTATAATCTCTCGTAGGAGGTACAAGGAAATACAATATAAGTACAATAATAATATCTTCTAAAGTTGCACAATTTCTAACACTCCTATCACAAACATTTGGGTCTCTTCTGTACATCTCATCTGTCTCGATCATCTCTATACATACTAAAGGTTGTCAACACAGTCTCTGTCCGTCGAGAGGTGTCATCATGTACATGATCCACTCAGTCCATCGGTAGATCCATCAGTTCTGCAACTCTACATAGTAATTTTGGAGAGTACAACAATCAACATTTCATCTGACTCTCTAACCGAGAACCAGGACATGCTTCACGCGACCATCTACTACTACCTGTTCCTCTCAAGCGTTGATGGGATTTCTCCCACACCAGGTTGAGAACCAGGGCCAATAACGGTCACTAGTGTACATGACCATCTACTACTTGTTCGTCTCTACTGTCGATGGGATTTCTCCCACACTAGGCTGAGAACCAAAACGAGTAGTATTCACCAGTGCACACGACCGTTTACTTCCTGTCCGTCTCAATATGTTGATGGGATTTCTCCCATACCAGGCTGAGAACCAGGGCGAGCAGAGGCCACCAGTGTACACGATCGTCTACTACCTGTTCGTCTCTTCTCTCAACGGAATTTCTCTCATACTTGCTTGTGAACCAAAACGAGTAGATGTCACCAGTGTACACGACCATCTTCTACTTGCCCGTCTCACAATGTCGATGGGATTTTTCCCACACCAGGCTGAGATCTGGAACGAGTAGAGGAACGAGTGTGAAAACAATGTAGATGTCAGTCTCAAATTTCCCTCTCCACGAGGGATGCATTTTCTTCTACACCAAGTCTTTTGCGAAAGTAATCAAACTTCTTCCTGAGAAGAGGCTTGGTAAGAATATCTATAGTCTGGTCATCTGTTGGAACATACTGTAACTCGACTGCACCTTTTTGCACCATATCATGAATGTAGTGATATCGAGTCTCTATATGTTCGTCTTATCGTGAAATACGAGATTCACTAACATCTGTATACAACTCTGATTATCACAGTGAATCACAGTTGGTCCTGGAATTTGACCAAACAATCTTGCAAGGAGTTTTCGAAGGCATATTGCTTCTCAAGCTGCTGTGCTAGCAACCGTATACTTGGCTGAGTGCTACTGATGTCTAGTTCCTGCTACACTAGGAAACTATTGTAGTACCCAAACTGATGCAACTTCTGGAAGTACTCTTCTTGTTTGCAGCACATTCGACCCATTATGAATCAAAAAATCCTTGCAATGTCAAATCACATCCTGAAGCATATAATAGTCCATATCCCACAGTGCCATGTAAGTATTTGAGAACATGTTTTGTAGTAACTCAATGAATCTGCCTGGGATCACTCATAAACTGGCTGAGAGTGTTTACAACAAAACATATATCTGGTCTAGTGTTCATCAGAGATCCAATCAACAGGCGATACATGGTGGGATCAATTAAATCAAAATCTAAAGTAGATTCCCTCAGCTTCTTGAAATTTGCATCCATCGGAGTAGCCATGGACTTGTAGTCCAACATCCCGAATCTCTTCAAAATATCAATGATGTATTTTCCTTGACCTAGGAAAATTTCCTTCTGCCTTTGTCATACTTCTAGTCCCAAGAAGTAATTCATTAATCCAAGGTCCTTCATTTCAAACTCAGAGGCAAGCTTCTTCTTACACCATTCAATAAGTTTCTCATTGCCTGTGAGAAACAAGTCGTCCACATACAGAACCAAAATCAGTGGCTCATTATCCTTAATATTGTAGTAAAGATTGGGATTTGCATCACTCTTGGTGAATCCCAAGTTTACCAGGTATCCGTCTATCCGTCCATACCAAGCACGAGGTGCTTGCTTGAGTCCATATAATGCCTTTTTCAGTTTACATAGGTGAGACTCTTTCCCATGGACAATAAGCCCTTTTGGTTGTTCAATGTAAACTTCTTCCTTGATAATACCATTGAGGAAGGCGGTCTTTACATCCATCCCATAGCTGAAGCAATAACAATGATGGTTCTGATGGAAGTATATCGAGCCGCAGGAGCAAATGTTTCATCATAGTCAATTCCCTCTTTCTGAGAGAATCCTCTGGCAACAAATCTGGCCTTTTGTTTTTCCACACTACCATCTGCTCCGTGTTTAATCTTGAAAAGCCATTTGGAGTCACTACTGACTTCCCCTTAGGTCTCGGTACAACCTCCCATATGTCGTTCTTCATGATGGACTAGAATTTTTCGGTCATGGCATCCTTCCAAACTTGGTGTCTGGATGCTTCTTCATACGTGGTAGGTTCTGAGTTAATGATGTCACTCATCAATGCTACATAACTCGAGGACCTCTGAGGTCTTTTGTTTCTCGATAAGTGCCATGTGGAGCTTCGTGCTCCTCTGCATCTTGCAATGTTTGTGGTGCCCATCTAGGCCTTTTCCAGCTCACTGCCATATTTGTGGGAGCATCAACAGGCTCAACTGGATCCATGAGATCAATCATTTCATTCTTATCTTCAAACTCCCTCTTAACTTTTGGAGGGGGAGATGACCTCATCTCTTCGTCATCGTCGATCTCCATATCATATCCTCTTCCTTTTCGGATAGCCATCTCTTCTTCAAAGGTCACATCCCATCTAACTTCGATCTACCTTGATCTTGGGATGTATATTCTATAAGCCTTTGAAGACTCACTATATCCCACGAATGTTCCCTTCTTGCTTGAAGGTTCTAGCTTCGTCCTTTTATCCTTGGGCACATGAATGTAGACTAGACAACCAAAGATACGAAGTTGGCCCACTTTTGGCTTCACTCTTGTGAAAGCTTCTTCCAGAGTCATGTTCTTCAAGATTTTATGAGGGCATCTATTTTGTACAGAAACAACTTTTCTAGATGCTTCTGCCCACAAGAACATTGGTAGACTATGATCATGTATCATGGCTTTGGCTGCCTTTACAACTGTTTTGTTATTTCTTTCCACAACTCTATTTTGTTGAGGGTTGTAGGGAACTGTGAGCTCCCTCTTAATTCTTGCTTCCTTGCAGAAATCATTGAATTATGTCGAGGTATATTCTCCACCATTGTTTGATCTCAGGATCTTAATTCTTTTTCCTGACAGATTCTCGACTTATGCTTTTAATTCTTTGAACTTGCTGAGTACTTCCTTAGATTCCTTGGTCTTGAGAAAGTATATCCACGTCTTTCGTGAGTGGTCCTCAATAAATGTAACATAGTAGCTGTAACCACCCACCCAATGGAGCAACAATCATGGGTCCACACAAGTTAGAGTGGATTAGATCCAATATTCCATTGGATCTGTTTTCACTTTTCGAAAAGGAACCCTTAGTATTCTTACCCAATGCACATCCTCTATGTATACCATCATGGTCTACATGAAGCATTGGTAGAGACCTGTCACCATGTTCCTTAATGCTGGGAGAGCTTGATAGTTTAGATGAGCTAGTCTTCTGCGCCATAGCTCACTTATGTTCGTGGAATCATGGACTAAAGCTTGAGCTAGTAAGGTGCTCAATCGATACATGCTCTCCTCCCTTACACCAATCACTTTTCTTGTGTTCATGCTAGAATTCTTGTGCCATGCAAGCACCTTTCCATTTGCAAATGTAACTCTATATCCCTTGTCCTCTAAGGCAGAGATGGAGACAAGGTTTCTTTTCATACTAGGTACATAATGTACATCATCAGTGTAGTTGGCATTCTAACTGAAGAGAGGTAGATCCAAATCCTTTCACAGTGTAGTTGGCATCATCTCCAAGTACAACACGTAGATGATTTCTTTCTCAACAACTTTTGAGAAATTCTCTTTATAACCAGTCATATGTTTAGAAGCACCACTATCTATAAGCCATGTATCACTAGTGGTGGGAACAATACGAAATAATGCTGATATGAAGAAGAATTTTGCACTATCTTCATTTCTTTGTTTCTTTTGATGATGACCATCTTCCACATCAGTTGTTCAAGCTTCATGCTTCCTCTTGTTTGAACTAAAACACTTGCTTGCATAGTGACCATATTTCTTACACTTATAGCATTGTATGTGTGATAAGTGCTTCTTCTTTTCTCTCTGATTTGGAGAAGAATTTGGTCTCCTAGCTTTGTGCTTATGGTGGTGAAATTTCCTTCCTTTTCCCTTGCCTTTCTTGGCATGAGTAATGAAGGCTTGATTCTCCTCAAATTGAGGACCATGGAGTCTTTGCTTTGCTGGAATCCTTGTCTCTTCTTGAGTGCAATCTGCCCATAACTTGTCAAATTTGGGTAGCTTGGTTCGACCACTTATGGTTTGGATGAAAGAGTCTCAAGATGGTGGAAGACCATTTAGAGTGGTCATGACAAGTTCCTTATCTTCAATGTGATCTTCATTGGTCCTTAGCTTGTCCCGAAGTTCGGTGATCCTCATGAAGTATGAGGCGATTGGTTTGGACTTGATCATCTTCATGTTTGATAGTTTGTTCCTCAATGTGACAGTCACATTGATGCTACTATGTTCACATAACTTCTTCAGAGTCTTGAACATCTTCCTAGCTGTCTTCTTTTCTGAGACTTGTGGAACCAAGAGATCCTTGACTAAGTCCACTAGAATCCTTCTTGCTTTAGCATCAGTCTTCCTCCATTGGGACTTTTCTTCTTCCACTTCTGGTTCTGGAACCTTCTCATTGACAAACTTCAAGAGATCATTTTCTTCGAGGATGAGGACTCTAGGTTTCCAAGACATGAACTTTGTAGCCCCATCAAGACGATCTTCAACCTTCATTCCAATCATCTTGTTTGCAGTTTTGAACCATAAACCCTAGCAGGAGTCGGGTCAAAAATAAACTTTTGAATTTAAAGAAACTAACCTCACAGATAGATGCACCCTATCAAAACGAGTTGAGGGAAGGTGAGGTCAAGCTAAAACAGTGGCCTGATCAACATAAAACTTGAAACTGTAATTTCTGCAGTAGCAGAATTAGGTCAAAAATGAAATTTCTCGGAATTTGATTTTTCCTAAACCAAAAGATGCGCCTCCCCTCTAGCAAAGTTTCCAGAGCTCTTTTTTTGTTGAAGAGATGAGGGAAGGCCTTGGAAGGTCAAACCTTAGCTTTCGAGAGTGGCCTCTTCTAGAACTGCTCTGATACCATGTTAGTTTTTACAAGATTATAGTAGTATAACTTAATTGCAAATAAACAATAGGATCTCTAGAAGAGAGACAAAGCACATAAACAAAGAACATAAGGATTTATCTTGGGAAACCCAATCAAGAAAAACCCAACAAACCTTCGTATATAGACGATAGCTTCTGAGAGCAGAGAAGAAGAAAAGAGAGAAAAATCTCTCTAAGATATAATCCTGGAAAACCTCCTGGCTGATGCTGCAGACCTCTCTAACCTACCTTGGAGAAATACACTTTTTGTTTTTAATTTTTATTCTTTTCTTGTGTAATCTTTCCCCAGGGTTTACATTGATTTTTTCTAGGGTTTACATGAGTAGTTACATCAGTATAATCTCCCGTAGGAGGTACAAAGAAATACAATATAAGTACAAAAATAATATCTTCTCAAGTTGCACAATTTCCAACAGTAGGTACCCTAGGGCCCTCAACAGTCTACTGGGGTTCTTGGTCTAGGACCAAGTAGGTTGGATCCACGACAAAGTCCCTAGCATGTGGCTAGGGCCCCTATCTGTCTCTAGGGCATTCTAGTTAGGGACCGAACAATTTTTTGGTCATGAGGACCAAGCAGATACTGCAGGAAGAGATAGAGACATCCTGGTTTGGGACCAGGCAGATTCTTGGTTAAGAACCGAGCAGGTCTTGCAGGTGTATTCTTGGTCAATTAACCAGACAGATCTTGGTTAGTTAACCGAGATGATGATGTGTGATGTCCTCCTCTCCTAGGTCTTCAGGATGGTTGAGCTAGGTTGTTTCACCAAGGGACTGGCCACCCCTTGATGGAGTCACTAGCTTTGACCTTAGGAGCAGTCAGGAAGACCAGCGGATAACATCATCCAGTGTGAACCTTCCTTATACGGTGATGATAAACGTCCAGTTATTTTATGGAACAATTGTGGACCACATACATTGAGCGAGAGAGATAAAAGCTTGTTTTCCCTTCCTTGTGGTTAGAATGGTTGTCTTCCCACCTTGTCCTGTGGTTAGAATGGTTGTTTTCCCACTTTGTTGTTGAAGGGTTGTTTCCCCACCTTGACTTGTGGTGAGCCTTACATTGGTTTGGTCTTGTGTTGACCCCTCCATTGTTGGTCCTATATGCTAGCACCCCCCCTTTGAGAGTGTTAACTTGACCCTTAGTATTGTTCTTGGCACCCTCTCTTAAGACGTCTCAACTTTAAGTTATATTTTATTTTGGTAACCTTCCTAAAGTGTATGACGTCTTGACCTTTTTGAGTAAACCCTATTCTCAATGACCAATTAGAAGGAGAACCTTCTAGAAGAGCTTTAAGATACTATAAATATAATCCTAAGCATTCTTTATGAACATATCTTGTAGAGTAGATTTGAGATCTGATTACTTGTGACTGTTCAAGGGTTTTTGTTGCACTGGTTTGGAAGACGTCAAGGGTTTCTAAGTCTGGTTAGAGCTGAGTTGACCTTCTAGGGCTGTTGTCTCCTTGTCAAGGATTGTTATCTACTTTTCTAGGGCTGTTGTCTCCTTGTCAAGGACTTTTATCTACCTGTCTAGGGCTGCCGTCCGCTTGTTTGAAGGCTGTGACTGCCTGTTGTTGCTTGTGTGAGGGTGCCGCTGCCTTCTTTGAGGTTACCTCTGCCTGTTTTGATAACCTGTAGCTGTCGATGCCATTTATGAGGGTGTTGCTGCTAGCACTGAAGCAGCCGCTTCCTGTTAGGGCTGCTGCCCACCTTGTTGAGGCCTGTCTTGGTTAGCTTGAGCCTATCGCTGCCTGTGTTGTGAGTGCTGCTACAATTGTGGACTGTGTTGGAGGGCCGCCACCTTGTTGGACTATTTATGTGGACTGCTACCTTGTTGGATTGTTTCTTGGACTGTTTGTGTGGGCCGCTAACTTGTTGGACTGTTTCTTGGACTGTATTGTGTGGGTCACTGCCTGTGTGGGATGGTCTGAGGATGTTGCTGTTTTTGTTGAGGCCTTTGAGGGTGCTTCTACTTGTGTGAGGGCTGCTACTGCTTATATGGAGTCTGTTTAGGGCACCACTGCTTGTGTGGAGGCTGCCACTGCTTATGTGGACTGTGTTTAGGGTACCACTGCCTGTGTGTAGGCTGCCACTACTTGTGGGGACTGTCTGAGGGTACCTATTACCTCCTGGTCGCTGCCGTCCACTGGTGTAGTCTTCTTTGAGGCTGCCATCCACTCTAGTGGGGGTTTTGTGGCTGCCATTCACTGTTGAACTCTTGTTGACTGTCTTGGTTATTATTTTGGGTTTGATCTTGGATATATTGTACCCTCTGTAAGCTGTTGTACCTTATATTGTATTTGACCAACCCTATTCCTCAGCACTTGTCTCTCTCTCTCAGGTATGTCCATGTCCTCAGGTACGGGTCATACTTGTTCCATTTTGTTGAGTTTCCTCTGAGAGGCAAAGTCTGATCTGAAAGTAATAAGGAAAGTTCCTTCCCTTAGTAAATTATTTTGTTAATTAGATTTGCATCCTTGTTAAATAGGTTTTTCTATTATTACTGTTGCTGTCCTTGAGTTTATGATTTTACTGTGTATCTCTGCAATTATTGAATTCTAACTTCAATCATTAAGGGAATAGTTAGATCTATGTTTTCATGTTTTCTGCAGCTAATTTGGTGTTCTGCATGTTTTTTAGTATATATGCATCAAAATTATTAAAATATGTATTATATAAAAAATTCTACCATAATGCTTTGCTCCCAGAAGCTTTTTTAAAATTTCACTTCCTGCTCCCGCTTCTTACCTACAACAGCCTTAGTTGAATTGTAACTTGTAAGACATGGATACATTACTGGAATAATTTCTGTTAATAAATGCTTACAATGCCTATACTCCACAGAAGTGATAGCCTTCTTAAAACATATACCGTTAATAAATGCTTATAATGACTCTACTCCACAAGTGCTAGCCTTCTTGATGCAGTTGCCACTTGTACCATTAGCTTGTGCACGTGACATGAGATGATTGGCAAGTGGTGCACTCTTTTCTTGTGCAACCAAACCTCTGCCATACTTTATTAAAGGAGTACAAACTGCTGTTCTGTTCACTACTACTGTATGCATGCACACTAATGTAGATTATTCCAACAACTACCACTGCTGCACTCTCACTGCTGTCCAAAATAAGACCAACTGAAATGCACCTTGTGTGCATGCATGAAACTACGGAAATAAGCCACAGTAAACAAAGAATAGAAGAAGAATCCATGTGCATGAAGTGATACCACATTGGTGCACTCTTGTACTGTCTACAGATATGCATGAAAGATGGAGAATTAACCCAGTTCAACCCTCAAATATTGTGCCACCTCTGGCACTGAACAGCACTCTATCTGAAGTGAGATGATCCATGCATGAATACAACCAAACCTAACTGAAATTTTTTAAAAAATACTTACCTTCAAGTTTTCAACTAATATACCTTCAACTAATATGTCCTCCATATAACCTGCTGAATTTAGATGTATGTGCCGTGGATAAACTAGTGCATGCATGTTCCTATGTAATTTTTTCAGCTCATTCCCCAACCCGGTTTCATGCCACCATTTTCATGATTGTTTAATGCCCAACCCAATTTACTTTCAGCTACAAATTAGTTCATTTTCTCATAAACAATTTTGACAGAAACACATGAAGAATTTTTACAACTTCAATGAGCAGAAATAAAACAGTCACACATAAAAATCAGACACTTATTTTTGGTCAAATTGACCCAGGCAAAACCCCAACCTCGGGGGAAAACCTGTTCTTGAGAGAGATTTTTTTATTATCTTCTATAAAATTAAAGTACAGCAATTTCAAAACAGAGATGAACTTATCTCTTCCACAGTGCTCAGCAAAATGACAGAATTCAGAAATTTTACAGTCTGAAAATTTTCAGTCAACAAGCTGCCTCGAAAACTGTGCCACTACTTGACTGTATGGACTGTCTAGATTTCTGTGCCCACTGCTGTACTGTACGACCTGTACGGACCTCAATTTTCATGCTCCCTGCTGTACGGAATCACATCGATTTTTGTGCCTCAAAAACTGTACGGACTGCCTCAAATTTGTGCTCACTGATGTACAGAACAGTCTCGATTTTCGTTCCCAGAACAGTTTTGAAATTCGTGCCTCTGCTGTATGGGCTCAGCAATAAATGCTGCTGTACGGACCTTGATTTTCATGGCCCAGAAAATGCCTCGGGATTCGTGCTGTACGGAAATGCCTTTAATGCTGTTGTACGGTCATTGGTAATCATGCCCACTGCTGCTCTCTCTCAGTCTGCGATTTTCTCTTTTTCAGCTCTCCAACTCTCATTGAAAAAAAGAATGAGCCTTCCCTTGCCTTTTTGGTGTCTAATGAGGAAGCTGAATGGTCATCTAATCCAAGGGCCCAAATTTACTTAGATCAATGGATGAGAAATAATGTGCACTCTCTTTATTTCCAAAATTAATTTCACTCAACTTAAAATTAAATTTTTCCCAAAAGTCACTTTAATCACTAAAGTGAAAATTAAAACCTCAGCTCAAGTCATTAATTGCAAAGGTCATGTTATTTTCCCTTTTTAAGTGACTTGGGCAAAAAGTCACTAGGGGAACACTTTCCTAGGTACAAAAATCAACATCCTAAATATATGCCTGAAGTGTGTGCCCCTTTGAGTGCTAAAATAGCAGTAGCCTCTCCAGTGAACTTGCCTTCAACTTCTGCTAACCCTATGCATGCCAACTCTGGCCATCCAAGTACAGAAACAACACTTCTAACTAACACAACTAGTTCCTCATACAGCCATCATAAATTGCGCCCTCCTTGATGCTAACAGGATCTTTGGATATATCTTCTGTTTGTAATTTTTATAGCCTGTTAGTTCAAGCTAGATTTCTGCCATTTACCTTCATCGAAATGCTGCACCACGAAGAGATGAGATGGTCACTCAACAGGTCTTCCACAGCCTCCCAACCTTTGAGTCAGTCAAATCAGCAAATGTGATCTGATTTCTACATTTAGCCTTGATATGTTTGTCCATGGGAAGAACCAGGAGCTGGAATATGGCACGGTGTGGATAGTCAATAGTTATTTTTGTACTAAATGCTGTCAAAACAAACTTTGTGGCTTTCCTAATTCAATCTGATTCCATAATGTCATAAGTTTTCATGATTGCAGCTCCCTTGTGGCCTCAAGCCCAGAAATAACCACATTCTAATTTGTTGGCAGGCTGAACCATGAGGAGACCAACAATCGTAGCTCTTCAATGCTAACAATGTTCTTGCATATTCCTATTCCATGCTACCTTTTTAGTCAACCATCCTTCCCGCATAGTCTTGAATCACATCCAACTATTTATTGCAATCTGCAAACTACAGTACTGATTTCTATCATTTGTTTTCACCAGATTCTCCCACTTATTCAAGAGGCTAGCGAATAATGGCAGTGATAGATCCTAAAAATCCTGTACTCCAGTTTTGTTTTCTTATCTTTATATCCAGTAATGTGGTAGCCAACCTCAAACCAATTGCTTTATCTTCATATTTATCATTTTATGTTCAAACTCGAGAGAGGAAAATTATGCAGCATACTTTAGCATGACATCTGGAAGTGTTTTGCAAATATTTCCCAATCTTTTTACCTCAGATCCTGCACTAATTCATTGCATAGGAACACCAGAGTTAACTATAAAAGTGTTCCATGATGCAAAGCTTCAGAGCCCTCAAAAAGGATGTCATAGTGGCATCCTGCCTTTAAAATATTGTAGAGAAACTCTAGCTCTTTGTTTCCAACAGAAGATCCTGCCTTTAAAATACAGTAGTATGAACAGCCTCAAGGCATTCAAGAGGATACTTCAAGTTAAGCCTTTGGGAATGTAGATGTTGTATTGCACCCGATGACGGCAGTTTCCTCAGAGCATCAACTGATGTTAGTAGTTAACATTCCTAGTACAAAAACCGCTGGTATTTGAACAACCGATTCACTCAAATGGTTTTCCAGTTTCTGGTTTCAGATCTCATGCAACTTCTTCTAAGCATCAGTGACCTGCTTCAACCCTGTTCATTCTCTGCATAAATTTTCCTTGAACCAAACTAGCACTTAAAACTTGATCAGAACATATGCCTGTGGCAGATTTCGCATTAACAGACAGCAGACCGATTTCATGGCAAACTCTATATGATACTGAGAAATTACGTAAATGTAAAATTTTAATATCGCTATAATAAATAGGACCAATTTCAGTCCCAACCATTTTAATGGTTTATACTATATTCACATTGAATTTATCAAAATATACTTTGCTCCAATATATGGAAAGCAAAACCCATTTTATTTTATATGAAAATATTTGGGGGAACGCAAAATATTTGTTTGTAACACTCTAGGGATTAAATTTACTCACAAGTATATGGACGTGGAATTAATACTATAATAATTTGAATTGTGCATTGTAATGAAACAATATACCTTTAATGTTGTTGTCTTAACATTCTGTTAATGCAGGACCAGTTGCGATCCCAACTTCAGGTTGTTCACAGTCAGGAAACTGAACACAAGGAAAGGTGAGATAATGGTGTTCAGTGGTCTGGGATGTAATTTGTTTGGTGATTTTACTTTCATAATTGATGCTTAAATCTTAGGGATGTTTTCCTAGTTTGTTGGAGCTATCTCCAAAATCATTGCCTAAATTGAGTGAATTGAATAAACCTTTAAAAGGAGATTACCTTGTTAAAATTATGTTAAGAGTATTCTAAGTCAAAGAGGAACTGGCTTTAAATTCATAGGAGTGTCTTGATGGTAATTATCTGGCAGTATGTGATGACTCCTTGAGTTCTGTTATGACTCGAAATTGTCCTTCGGGAAATCAGTGTTAAAAGGTTCCCAATGGACAGATCAGTGAAGGTACTTCTGTCACTGACACAATCCCTTTTGATTTGGAATCAGTGCTTTCTGATTCTAGGGGGGCATTCCTAAGAAAACTTGTTGACCAAATATCTTTAAAATAGATTAAATCAACACAATAAACATGCAGATCAGCAATAAATATTTGCAGATCTGAAAATTTGAAAATATATAAATCTGCAAATAAATCGTTCAGAATCAGCTCCAAAACTCGAAACTTAATGATTATTAAGTTTAATTTCCTTTTAGTGACCGTTGCACACATCCATTGAGAAAATTGGAGAAGAACATAAAGAGGATATCTACCTGCTGAGAGGGGAGGCCAAATTAATTCCTAACAGAAGCGTGTGTAGAAGAAATTCAACAAGGCGTTGACAAGCATTGAATCTTATTGAATGTACTATTTCAGTTCATAAGCCAAACCCTTAATTAAAGCTTCACAACAATCATGAAAGACAGGAGAAACAATTAATCAAATCAATCAAGATTTATATGAACCAGAGCTACTTCATTCATACATGGTTTAGCCAGTAGAATAACTTAGCCTTCTTTTGATTACAAGGAACCTCAGGAGACACACAACACTGATTTTACTCTCAACCTTAAGCTCATGGAGATGGAATCTACATTAAAGTGAAGTATCAGATTCATTTTCTAAGCTCCAAAATTGCAGATCCCTGACTGTAAGCCCATCATGAAGATCAGATAAGAAAATGGACAAGATAGAGAAGATCTCTGTATTGTGTGAAGACATATGATCATTATCTTATTCGCTCCATCTTTATGACTGAAGTTGATGCTCCAAATCAGAATATTGTTCCAAATTTGCTGTTCTTTCCCAGAATAATATAGGCATCTTCAGGAATGGTAAGACTTCAAGCTTTGCTTGATCAACCGGCAACCTACAAAGTGATGATTGGAGTGGGGGCTCTGTTTTGATCAAAAGATTATCAGGATCCTAAAAATATACTCCAATCCCAAGCTTGCTTGTCCTCCAGGAAAGGCTAAATTAGGCACTAAGCATGTGCTGACTTTACCTGCTGTTTCAGACCTCTTCAAAGCACAAAAGCAGTGCCCTCTATCCTTATTTCATCCATATATCAAATTAAGGAAATTATAATTTATTCTTATCTCTTACTCAACCCATTACAAGTGCCAAAATAAGTACACAGCAGCACCATTTTCAGAAACTTACCTCATGCTGTAGGCACAAATACAGTGCCCTCCTTTACTTGTTATAACAGCCTCTTTTCTAAAACTATATGCACATATTCCTCACCAAATCAGCGCCATCTTCAGCCAATAACAGCAGCATTATCTTTAAGAATACGCTAAATTAGGCACTAAGCATGTGCTGACTTTACCTGCTGTTTCAGACCTCTTCAAAGCACGAAAGCAGTGCCCTCTATCCTTATTTCATCCATATATCAAATTAAGGGAATTATAGTTTATTCTTATCCTCTTACGCAACCCATTACAAGTGCCAAAATAAGTACACAGCAGCACCATTCTCAGAAACTTACCTCATGCTAAACTAGGCACAAATACAGTGCCCTCCTTTACTTGTTATAACAGCCTCTTTTCTAAAACTAGAAGCACATATTCCTCACCAAATCAGCACCATCTTCATCCAAGAACAGCAGCATTATCTTTAAGAAAAGGCATCACTGTTTCCTTTAAACAATGGCAAGCTTTAACAAGAAAGACAGTGACCCATTGTCACTAAAGTTAGCACACAACAACCTGATATGTTCATCTCATGCTAGCACTGATTTGGCGGATTTACGAGGCACTTATTTTTCATCCTTATCTCCACAAGCCAGGTGCTCATTTCAGACTGTCTATTCTGTCCATGCACTTAATTGACACAAAGGCAGTGCTCAACTGACCTTATTTTCAGGCTAAAAGGAATGCCTACACTTCCAAATATAGCAGTACACTCTTGGAGTAAGCTAGATTTGATTCTATGCAAGCACATCATCATGTAGGTGACTGAACTGGGCACTGTCAATCAATAGTGGGCACTGGGCATGGTTATTTAATCTGAACTTATTGTTTAAGATTTTTTGCAGGAGACATAAGACCCCTTTTACACCTCATATTGTATGAATTTAACATTATGGTTTTCATCACATTGACGGGGTTTGCAGCTGGTATCTTTGGAGCATTAGATAGATTTGGGGGCATACACCTTCATGGTGCCTCCTCTCTTTTTAAAAATGGATTACTTGATGGAGATCTTTGGTGAAGGGGATGCACTTCTTTGTGGTGGATGTTCATCTTGTGGTTTGGTGCTACTTACATGCTTTTGTTTGATGGGTAACACTCTTGACATATGGATGCCTGCTACTTCATGTGTCATATTTTTCTTGGATCATCCTAGTGACTATGTATGAGGGTGTTATGATATTGGTTTGTCACTAGGAAAGGGGTGTTCTGCATTGTCCACTTTTGTTATCTTCATCATATCTCATGTGTGGTGGGGACATATTTGATGTATCACTAGGAGAAAACACTTCTCTTATGTTTTCTTCCTATGGTGTTTGGATGTGGTGTTGTGATACACCTTTTCTTTGGTGGGATTTTCCTAGGTGATATAGCTCTATAACATTGTAATGTTGCTAGACATCACCCAAAGGAATGTGTATTTAATGATGCAAATACCCTTGTTGATGTATATTGATGCAAGAGGGTTCTACACAAAACCCTCTCTCAAAAACTCACAACACAAACAACAAGGATTTGAATGCAAAAAAATGCGACTATGAGGCAATATCTTGTTTTCTGAACTTGCACAAATGCTTACAAACTTTAACAAATCTGATTAGATCAGATTATACAGTCTCTAATATCTATGACTGATGAACAACAGTACAAATAGGTACAATGATAAGCAATAACATAAACAACTCCTTCTCCATCAAGTGCAAACTTCAATCTACAATCTGCAACTTGTAACCTTGAATCTGCAAAACTTTTCCAGTCTTCAACAATGGATTCTTGTATTAATCTGCTGTCAAAATACCTTCAGACCTGCCACAACAATGGCTTCCATATTTTCCATGAAAAGATGCCATGCCCCTGCACAACCAACTCCCATAAAAAAATCTCTATTTTTTCACCACCTCTTTTCAATGCTATTTTTTTTGCACTCTTTTCAAAAATCTGAAGTTTGCCTTCTTTGACAAACTATGCCCATAAAATTGAAAAGGCTGATCCAACAATTAGAAAAAGAATTAAATCCTTTCAAAATCTAATTTTTTTCCTCCTTTGAAAAGGCTACATCATGTAACTAAAAAAGCTGCTCCAACAACTGGAAAAAGCATTAAATCCTTCCCAAAATCTGTTTTTTGCCTCATTTGAAAAGGCTATGCCATGTAACTGGAAAGGTGGCTCCACAGTAAGAAAAAACATTATAAGGTCCATTATGCATTTCAATAACTCCAAAAATCCATGCCATGTTGGCCTTTTGCCTTTTAGACTTTGAAAATGCATTCATATGCTATTTGCAACAAATTAGACCAATTATTTAAAATTTGATTTTTGGCCTACTATTTTCACTTATTTCTTGTAATATTCCAAATACTGATATTCTCTAATGTTCTATGGTAGTGCTGACGAACACACTCAATCTTATACAAAAATACGAAATAATTGTGCAAGCAAACTTGCCATGCAAAAATGCCCTAAAATGTAGCTGAATTAGGGCTAGGGATTGTAGAGACAAATTAACACTTACCACTGATATCCCGGCTGATAATGACTCCAGAGATAGCTCCATGCATAAAGATTTGGATAGGTCGGCTAGTAGTGCTTCTTTCCTCCGGTGTTACCGCCCCGCTGTACCGTAAGCACCCTCCAGACTGAAGGTGACGTTTTTGTAGGAGGAGAGGTGAGATCCGGTTGAAACTTTGTGGGATTGTATGTCTGTTGATGCCAGAGAGATAGACTGTCACATGCAAAGGTTTGGTAACCTCTAAGTGCCTTAGCGAATTCATTTGTGGTTCTGCTGCTCACGCCCCCCAAGCTCTTTGTTTGCTGATAGCTGCTCCAGATGAACAAACTGCTGGCTGATAATCATTGTATGCCGTAGGATAGATCTGCTGAGAAAGAGGAAGCTGACATGCAGAGGAAAGACTGGGTTTTGTGGTCCCAGCGAATCCTTCTGTGGTTTCCCAGCTACTTCCGACTGCAAAACGTGGATCTGCCAATAACCCTTCGGAATGTGCTGGATCTTCGAATACTGAAGTATATGATGAATGCTGTGGATTAACCTGGATGATCTATCCCAATAAGAGACTAGGGCAGATATCTCACTGCTCGAACCCTCGCTAGCTGAAGACACCATCTCCAACCCCAACTGCCGTGGTTGAACGCTGTGCTGCTGGTCAAAAATCCAAAATCAATCAACAATAATAATAGATATCTCCTTTAGTCCCATAACCTTTCTTAAATAGATCCTTATGCACTTTTAGGGTTTGCATGTCACTTTTAGGGTTTATGCTCACTTTTGCACGCATGCAATTCTAATTTCAAGTTGACTTTAATACTGAATAAATAAGGCCTGCATCCTCTGTATGCTTTGGGTTATGAACTCTGATAGCCTTCTTACTACACTGATGACTTAATAATACTGAATGGATGTACCTTTCTGTTCCTAGTGCTATTAGTCCTCAATTATTCCCTTTTCTTTAAGACCCGCTCGAACCTATGGGAATAAGATAGGTTAACAGGTGTCTCAGGGTGGTTTAGTTGAAAGATGACATTACATTTCTCAAAACATTATTCAAACCGAACCAACATCAAAATTTAATATTTTTGGTTGATGCAAGATTGTCAACCGCCATGGATGCTCCTGCATCATATATTATTTCCTAAGTTTGAGTTAGAGGGAGTTTGGCTGGGGGTTGGGAGGTGGGGGATATCAACTTTATTTCACATAGTACAACATTTGATGGTGTGCACCCCTTCATTGGCACACATGTTGAGGAAAATCACATTATTTTATTCTATTTTGCTTGAGTAGGGGGGGGCATCCCCTTGGTCTTGGAATTCATTGGGTTAACTTGGTAGGCGGATACGGTTTATTTTCATTGGATCATTCCACTTGCACTTTATTTGCACTTTATTTGATGAGTTTTAACCACCTTGGAGTATTTTATTAGTGGGATAGTGGACATTGTCAAATTGGATAAGGATGAGGTGGTTACATATTGGGGAAAGAACCCAAGAGGAATCCTTCATTTTTGGGTTTTTTACTATGTTGCACTGGTCTCGGGGACGGGGGGACGCTGGGGACTCGGGGACGAGTTTCTGGGACGACTAGAGCGCACCCCTAATTTTTTAGGGGACGACAGGTTGGGGACGACAGCTATATAATATAAAATTTAAAAATATTATATATATTATTATATATATATTTAAAAATAAAAATGATTTACATTGAGATAAATCATAAAATAAAAAATCTTTGCAGCAGAATATTAAAATAGCTTCCATGAATTTTTATCATAAAACAATGAAACATTGAAACATCAAAACATACATGTTTGCAACCTTAGATTGAGATAAATGAGTCATAAAAATGAAAAATCAGAACATGATTGCAACATGAAATTAAAATATCTGCCATGTAAATTTTATAAAAAAATTGAAAAATTGAAAAACCTAAAAATTTCAATTTCAATTTAAAAGTTAAGAGTTATGAATCATTCATGAAACATAAAAGACTATAGTCTACAAATGTAATCACATAAATATTTTAGTCTTTAAAGTTTAAAACTTGAAATTCATATGCAAAAGGAAGAGTCTATCTAAGCATAAATGAAGGCTAGGGTTTTAAGTTTTTAAATTTTTAAATTTTAATTAAAATGTTAAATTTTTTTTTCTTTTTTTTTAATATACAGGAAAGGGGACGCGTGGGAGTCCCCGATTGGTCTAGCGATTTCGAGGACGTCCCCGAAAAGTCCCCTATTTTTTGGGGTACGTTTAGGGTACGGCGAAAAAGTCCCCGAGTCCCCAATGGAGTCCACGACCATTTGGGGACGTTTTCGAGGAGTTTCAAATTCCCCAAAACGCCGGAACACAGGGAACGGGTGAAATTTTAGGGGGGACAGGTCCCTGTGCAACATAGGTTTTTTATGAAGGTTTGAAGGCATTTGTGTTGAAATTTAACATGTGCATGAATTTTAAAACTTTTACATACTGTGTAATAGATAGTATTGAGTTTGTTAGCAGCAATAAAACATTTACAGCAGTAAAACAATCATCCACAAAATTGAACACAAGAGTTTTCACGGGGAAACCTTTTAAGGACAAAAATCCCAAAGCATTAATAATTATTCCTCTAAATGAGATGACTAAGTTTGTACATGAGCATAGATAGTTACATCAATTTTGATCACAGAACTTTGAGGTGAATGTAGATAAAGGTTGCCCAACCAAGT
The DNA here is from genome assembly GCA_001517045.1 of Pseudotsuga menziesii. NCBI lineage: Eukaryota > Viridiplantae > Streptophyta > Pinopsida > Pinales > Pinaceae > Pseudotsuga > Pseudotsuga menziesii. Next base: position 599,865 of record LPNX010133947.1, read on the forward strand.
TGTCATAGCCTGTGTTCTTCCAGTTTATGAGAAATTGATTTGTGGAAGCCTAAACAGGCTTACCAATCACTGCTGCCACCGTGGACTGTTGTCATCCTTCTACTGCCTTGTTGTTGTTACCTTAGACTGTGGTAGCCTGTTGCTATCTTGCTTTTGCCATCGTGCACTGTGGTAGCCTGTTGCTACCTCATTGCTCCCACCGTGGACTATGGTAGCCTGCTGCTACCTGGCTGCTGCCACGGTGGATTGTGGTAGCCTGCTGCTACCTGGCTGCTGCCACGGTGGATTGTGGTAGCCTGCTGCTACCCTCGAGAACTGTTGACTACTGCTGCAATGGTCTGTTGGTAGCCCTAGCGAGCTTACCACTAACAACTGCCTCCACCACCGTGAACTGAGGTAGCTCTGCTGCTGCTGACGTGAAGAGTGTGCAAAAAAGATGATGGTTGCTGCCACGCTAGAAAGGAAACAGACACCAGCAGATAGCCACTGAAAATTCCTCAATCCAAAAGATGTTGTGATAGAGGAGAAGAACTCAGGAGGTTGACCTTAGATGCTTGATTTTCCACATAATTAGGAGGTTGACCTTAGGCCTTGTATTCTTGACCATTGACTTTTCACCTTATGTGGTTCAAGTAACCTTTTGTTCTTTACCTTTGAGGTGCTTGGTCCTTCATTTGATGGGCACTTGGACCAATACAAGGTGTGCTTGGGTTTTATGGTCCTTCAAGTTATTTTTTGACCACAACAAGTCATCCCAAGGGTTCTCATGGTCCATACATGTCCACTCGAAGTGCATCTTCATAAATAAGGAGGATTATTAAATGCTTTATCTCATTCTCCTCGTTGCCACCAAGATCAGGTGCTAGGTCTTTCAACTAGGGGTAGCTAGTCCCTTGAGAAGGTCTCATAGCCCATAGATCAAGGAGAGGAGTGCATCACTTGCCCAGACCTAGTCTAGGGTTTATGGTGATGACCTAGTAACTGGCCAGGTGCCTCATCCCCAGGTTGCATTAGATGACTCAATGTCGATTACATGGTAACTGACCAAGTGATTCTATTCTCCTAGAGAATGGCCCTCAGCCCCAGGCTGAGGTCCCAGTCCCAGATTGGGTTAAATTCTTGGTAAGTGACCAGGTGCCTCCATGCTCCTAGAGAATGGCCCTCAACCCCAGGCTGAGGTCCCAATCCCAGACTGGGATTATTTCTTGGTAATTGACTAGGTGCCTCCATTCTCCCAGAGAATGGCCCTTAGCCCCAGGCTGAGGTCTCAGTCCCAGACTAGGTTGATTTCCTGGTAACTGACCAGGTGCCTCCATTCTCCCAAAGAATGGCTCTCGATGTTGCTTAGGAAAAATCAACACTCCCTCTCAGCGAGAGGTATTCTCTGTAATACCAAGCTTGTCACGAAAGTACACCAACTTTGTTGATGTCAGAAGCTTGGTTAATATGCCTGCAATTTGTTCATATTTACGGATGTATTGAAGCTTCAGGGAACCTCACTAAACTAAGTTTTTGATGAAGTGATACTTCATTTCGATGTGTTTTGATCTGTCGTGGAACATAGGGTTCTCTAAAAGCTTTATGCAACTCTAATTATCACAATGAATAATAGTTGACTCAAGCTTTCCACCAAACATGTCATAGAGAAGCTTCCTAAGCCATATTGCTTCTTTGGAGGCATCACTGGTAGCAATATACACATCTTTGGTTGTGCTTTGAGCTATGGAACTCTGTTTTAACTTTTCTGCTAGGCCAAGAGATCATCGTTGATCCCATACTAAAGCAGTATCTTGCTGTGCTTTTCTGGTCTACTGCACTACCATCCCAATCGGAGTCAGCATATCCAACTATCATTACTCCACTGTTGGAGGTATACTTGAGCCCATAAATAATGGTACCTCACAAATATGTGAGCACATGTTTAGCAGCTATCTAGTGTATGTGCTTCGGCTCGGACATGAACTGACTCAATGCATTTATTGTATAACAAATATCCAGTCTTGTATGCACTAGATACATCAAGGATTCAATGAGTTGTCGATATTGAGTAGGATCCACAACCTTTGAACAAGTGGCTGAGTCACGTAACTTTTTCAAGTTTGATGTCATGGGTATTCTCATGGGCATGCAGCCTTGCATTCCAAATCTCTGCAAGACATTGATTGCATACTTTCCTTGTGACAGGAAGATCTCATCTGGAATTTTCCAGACCTCTAAGCCAAGAAAATAGTGCATCAGACCCAGATCTTTCATTTCAAATTCAGAGGTGAGCTCCCTCTTACATTGAGCTATCAGTTGTTCCTCTCTAGTAAGGAACAAGTCGTCCACATACAGAACTAGGATCAAGTGATGATTATGAACAACCTTAAAGTACAGGTTGGAGTCAGTAGTACTTTTGGAGAACCCCAAGCTATGAAGATGATTATCAATTTTTGCGTACCAAACTCTTGGGGCATGTTTCAGCCCATACAAGGCTTTCTTTAGTTTACACACATGATATTTCTCCTTATGAGTCACAAAGCCTTCTGGTTGCTCAATGTAGACTTCTTCTTCAATTTTGCCATCAAGGAAAGTTGTCTTAACATCCATTTGGTGGAGTTTCCATCCAAGGATAGCAGAGAGGGAGATGACTGTTCTGATGGTGGTATAACTGGCGATGGGAACAAAAGTTTAGTCATAGTCTATGCCTTCTTTTTGAGAGAAGCCATGTGCTACAAATCTTGCTTTATATATTTCAATGCTGCCATCAGCGGCATGCTTGATTTTGTAAAGCCATTTGGAAGTTACCACAGACTTCCTTGTTGGTTTTGAGACAACTTCCCACACACCATTTTCATGATTGAATTATATTCTTCTATCATGGCATCATTCCATACCTATTGATTTGCTGCTTCTTTATATGTAGAAGGTTCTGCATCAATGATCTTGTTCATAAGACTTGAGTACTTTTGGGGCTTCTTGCTTTCTCTAAAGGTTCCAGGAGGAGCTTTAAGCTTCTCAGCTTCTTGCAATGTTTCTTGAAACCAAGCAGGTCTTCTCTTGGAGGGAGGAACCTCAAGTAGTTCTTTCGTTGATATTTTTGATTCTAAGGGTGCATTCAGAATTTGAGGTTCATCTTCTTCCACCCTCTGATCCTCTGAATGTGAAGAATCTGGAATTTTGGAGGGAGATTCTTTTGTATCTTTTGGAAGCTCTTTTGAATGACGAGACACAACTTCCTCATGAAATATCACATCTCTACTGACTTCAATGTACCTTTGGCAAGGAACATAGATGCGGTAAGCTTTCGAGCTTTCACTGTAACCAACAAATGTGGCTTTCTTTCTGGAAGGCTCTAGCTTAGATCTATTTTCTTTTGGAACATGAATATATATAGGAGTGCCAAAGATCCTCATGTGGTCAACCACGGGTTTCTTTCCTATGAATACTTCTTCTGGAGTCTTTTCCTCCATAATGGCATGAGGGCCTCTGTTTTGAATGTAAACAACAGTACTTGAAGCCTTAGCCCACAAAGATAAAGGAAGATCGAGATCACACATCATAGCTTTGGCAGCTTCACATATGTTCTATTCTTCCTCTTTGCAACTCCATTATGTTGGGGGTTGTATGGCACTGTTAACTCCCTCTTGATTCCTGCTTCTCGGCAAAAATTATTAAACTCATTAGATTCAAACTCACCTCCATTGTCTAACCTCAAGATACGGATGTGTCTTCATATCTGGTTTTCAATTATAGCCTTGAACTCTTTGATCTTATTAAAAGTTTCACTTTTAACCCTTAGAAAGTAAATCCAGGATTTGCCAGAGTAATCATCTATGAACAATACATAGTACAAACAACCATTCAAAGAAGGTGAAGACATGGGTCCACATATGTTAGAATGAATCATGTCCAAGATCCCTTTAGATCTACTGTTACTTTTAGAGAAGGATTTCTTGGTTTTCTTGCCTAGAGCACAACCTTTGCAAACACCACTAGAAAACTTAGGCATACCTGTAACCATCTTTTGAAGACCAGGGAGAGATGTATAAACCTTCGATGCCTCAAGATGTATTGGAGTATGGTATGGGTGTTAATACATTCTCTCTGACTGATACAATGAATGGTGGAGAGTTTAGAGACAAAAGTGCTTTTTATGGACAAGCTGTTTGTAATTGTTGCCGCCGGATATGCACCTCGAGGTTAGCGTGGCAGAAATATTCAAGCCACTGGGTGTGTCTTTGGGGGCAAGTCTCAAGTCAAGTGCTGTCACCTGATACTTGACTCCTCCGTCTAGGCCAACTCCTAGCGAAGCCAAGGGGGGCGGTCCCTAAGAAAACAAAACTATAGGTTTTATGCTAAGTTACGAGAATTAATTTAATTCTAGGAGTTTGAAGTAAAATACTGAAACAAGAACATCAACAAAAGATGATTAGTGATAGCAACATGTGATACAATTTAATCCATGACACATCAATTAGTTTAAGCAAATATGATTGTGAAGTAGACTTGTGCCAAAATGGAAAATAGTTAAGTGATTGCTGCTAAAGGGAAATTGTTTTGTTGTGCTTCTTGGTTAGTCTTACTTAGTACTTGATATTTACAATTAAAAGTTAAAACATTAAAAAATTGACTCATTTGACGGGATTTTTTTTGTTATTTGCAGAAATTAAAAAAAACCCATGGGGGACTTAGTGCATGTTCATGACTCAAAAATATTAACTAGCATGGTAATACACATAGACTCTTAGATTTTAATAACTTCCTAAGGCCTAACCACCTAGACAAATACTCCAGCTTTGGAGGTTTGAGTGAAAAACTCGGAAATTATATGTCGCTGAAGAGCAACATATAATTAACAAGGAAAAAACACTCTAAAGTAATATAATTTGGCCAAGCTTGTCACAAAAGATCGTCATGCTACGTCAACTTATTACAATTTCCCCGAGGGGTATGAAATGCAAAATTTTTGAAAAGGGCCAAAGTTGGCCTACAAGGACCTCTAAACTTATAAACTTCTGAAAGTGAACAACTGACTTGTTCATTCTCCGGCGGCTCAGCTGAACAGTTCCACTAAGTACAACTTTGGTGGTTACACTAACAACAAATGCTCTCTTTTTTCCTTATGCTGTTTGCTTGATCTATCTATGCTATAGGTTAACCAATTAAGATTTCTGAATAATGACAAAGACAAGATTGGATAAATATTTGATTGTTGGATAGGAATGACCTCCATCATTTAAGGGCCCTCTACCAAAGGCAAATTATCATTTGTTAATGAAACCTTTTATTTAGGGCTTTTGGGCAAGTGGGGTATATTTCAAAGTATTTGCTTGCTTATAATTTGTGAGTGACATAGGTTAGATCTTATGGACATGGTTGAATTAGCCCTTTTTTGTGAGCCTCTTAGAGCAACATTCTATGAACATGAATCAGGACTGCAATTGCAGAGACTGTCTAAGATTAATTATATTTAATGCTGGAGCTGTTGCTATTGATGTTGTCTTGTTGACGAAATATAATTTACAAAATTTTGCAATTTTGCATGCACAGAGAAGACCTGGATGCCAGCAACACTCTTGAGGCTTCTTTAAGTGCAAAGGAGAAAATCATTTCGGAGCTGCATACAGAGCTTCATAAATTGGAAACAGCATTGTCAAATGAGCGGGAACAACACTTAATTGAGATTAAGAAGCTAAATATTTTTCTAGTTGAAAAGGTTTGTCTTTCATTTTTGGTCATCTCTTGTGCATCATTTAATCGTTTATAACATTAATGGTATAGTTTAATATTGCTATATTTTGTTTGACCCACTACACCCCATATTGCCACATGTACAGTGGCAGTCTTTTCAAATGGATTAATTTTTTGTTCACATGCATTACTTATTTTCCTCATTTTATCTGAGTATAGAAGTGAATGGATTGTGATTAGGCTTTCCATTTTAATATAGTTTGATTTAATGGAGAGTTTTGGACCCTGTATGGAGTTTTTTGTTTCGACACGTTTTGGACTTCAGAGTTGAGTTCGTCTTCAGTAGAAGGATTGTCCATTAATGACTACCACCTGTGAAAGCCTAAATACAACCATAGTTTGATTTGTTTAGATCCATCTAAATTTTTTCTTGACCTAGGTTGGGCAGTTTTTTTTCCCTTTTATCTTATGGCAACCTTAGCATCTCGGGAGTTCTAAAATTATATATCTGATAGAATAGATTATTATAATGATCTTATCTTGTAATATTATTTATTTGTAAAATGCATACAACAGTGGCAGAAAGTTTACACCAGCAGAATGAGAGAGAAATCATATGAATAATTTGGCATTAGTTTTTGAAATAAGCTTTTATGTGAATACATGAAAAAGAAGAACTTTGCATTCCACTTAATTAGTGGATAATCCAAAAGACTAAACTAATATGAAGTCATAACACATTTCAACAGGTCATTTCTAACTTAAATAATGGAGAAGTACTAGTTATGACCATTACACACATACATTATCGCCCTCCCTTAATGGCCATACTGGAAACTACACCAAGCTTATCTCTAAAACGCACAAACTCATCTAGACCAAGAGGCTTGGTAAATATCTGGGGAGGCAGGTGTGGGTGGGATCATTTTCGATCCCAGAAGAAACAAAGTAACGACTTATGCCTGGGGTCTTGGACGAAAGACCAACAATGAAGCTGAATGGCTTGCGCTTCTCTTTGGGATGGAACAGGTCAAGCAAAACAAGATCACCAAAGTAACAGTCACAGGAGACTCTATACAAGTCATCCGCAAAATGATCTATGGTCACAACAAAGGAGCAGTCAAAATTCAAAGGATTTATGAACGGATCCAACAAACCTCTGTAAATGTCCAAACCTCCTTTGTTCACATTCTGAGGAGCAATAATTTGGAAGCTGACATCTTAGCAAATCAAGGGGCTAAGCTAAAAGTCGGAATTTCTAGTGTGAATGGCAATTTAAAAACTTCAAGTCATGTCCCTTAGGAACAAAAGTATGGTTTGGTGGTTTCAAAGGGGTCACAAAGGTGGCATTGGTCTGGATCCTAGCGCCCCATCTTCCGAATTATTCATTAGCCAAGGCTCTAGGGTGGATGCACCCCCTCCTTGTCGAATACGCAGCAACCGATGTTCTGTCAACAACTGGCAGCATGCAAGTTTCCCGGTGACCAGCTGGCGTACATGCAACTTTGGCGTCGCAGCCCATGTGATGGGTATTAATGCTAAGCCTGGCTCTCTCAGGCTGATAAGAAACTCGGCACGAGCCATGGAAGGCGTTAACAAGTTTCCCCCAGTTCAGTTTTCAGGTTATAGCAGTCACAACGCAGTGTTTGTTTCTCCATCTGCAGACTTTCTGCATCCTCCAACTCTTGGCCTCCTCAGCATTGAGGATAAGGAAAGGTCTCCCAGTACACAGGCGACACAGTCTCTCTCTTTTGAGCACCCTGGATTGGTATCTCGCGTAGTCATGGCAGGTAATGACAAGGATGTAACGTTGAACGATTTGCAGGCTTCTCTAAAGGTTATTAAGCAGCACCTCCGGTGGCTCTACGACATTATGAATAAGGATGTCAATGAAGGAAATTCCACAGCAGAAAAAGTTAAGTGGATGGCCAGGCAAATGGGAAACCATGATGCCAGGATCGAAGATAACCACATAGATCTTTATGAGCTTATGGGTACTATTGGATACATGAAGGAAGATCTGCACAAGTTAGTCAACATGAATCAGTGCAACCACTGTCAAACCTCACCTACAAGGGATCATCCAATGGAGGAAACTTCAGTAGCTCAGCCGGTAAAAGCTCCAGGTGATAGGCAGCAGCAGTAGCCTCGGTTTTATGGTATTTTATGTTTTTTTGTCATTTAGTTTTAGGTGTCTATGTTTGAATCTACCCTTCGAAGGGTTTCAGCAGTCTTTTTTTGAACAGCAGTAAGGATCTGGTTATAGATTACAGCACAAACAGTTCAGGTCTTTTTGTGATAAACAGTATGAATTTCAGAGCTTTGTCTCTTTTTTGTAAGCTTGGCTGCTTGCAGCCTTTTATATAATATAATATCTTCTTGGTTCCTGTTAAAAAAAAGAGGCTTGGTAAATATATCTGCAGTTGCATAATTTTGCAGCTCTATTTCTTTGTTTTTCACTAGCTTTCGGATGCACTGGCAATGCACTTCCACATGCTTTATTCAATCCAATGTTATCACTATCAGAACTAGACTGGTAGACCCCAAAAACAGGAACCAGATTGCTAAAAGACAAGAAACAGAAACCAATCGACCAAAAAATATGTAAAATATTCAAATATGATAAAAAATATATTCATTTACATCCATGTGAATCCAAACCATATGCAAGGATTTTTCATGTATATATTAAGCAAGGGTTCATAAAACTAAACTAACATAGAGTGCAGTCCATATCTGAACGAAAATACATAAACGAAGAGGCCCAAAATGACCTGTAGAGTTTCAAAATAAGCATAGTATTAGGTTTTAACCAACTGTTAGAGTAAAAAATCTAATCATACGACAGATTTATTTGAAGATTCCTTATTCTCTACATTCTTAGCATGAGTAGATTCAGGAATGAGATTCTAACTTGATTCCTTGGGCTCGAAGGTCCCTGTCCAGCAACAATGGGTAGATATTCTGCCCATGCAGGTGGGTCCAAGTCCATCTATGATAGGCCTTCATTGTTAAACGCTGCTAGCATAGTCTCCACAACCCTTTTTAAGGAGGGATCCATATCATCCAAGAATATGGTGCCTGAACCAGGGATCTTGTTCAACAATTGGTTTCCCAAGAAATTCTCCAAACCAGTCCTTGAATCAACTCTCCAAATCAGCCGAATGAAACATTCTAAATCAGCCAAAGAAGCGCTTCAAACTAGTAAGAAAAATGATGCAGAATAAAGATGAACACTCGGCTTAAAAACTTCAAATCAATCAAGTGAAGTGTTATCATGCAAATCTGCACCAGCAGACCTGCCTAATAATTATAGGCCACTTAGCCTTGTGACTGCTAGATGTCTCTCCGTTCGGACTGATGTTTTTTCCAGTCTCAAGGAGGTTGCCTCTAAAAGGTGCATGCTACCATCTAATCAATAAATATGCGCAAAGTCCAAGATAACTAACATACAAAATCCACTCTTGAGCTGTCTGTAAACATATCAAGAGTGAGGATAAGTTTTAAAAAACATTTTAAGTGGTTTGGATTAAATCCTATATGTAGTTACGGCAACGAATTAATGGAAATGAGTGGAGTAAATGTGTGCCTTAGGTGAAAGAAATTTAAAATAATTGCAGTGCAAGCTACCTAAACACTACAAATAACTCAATCTATAACAGCAAAAGATTCAAAGAGCTAGAGCAAAGCATAATTGTACCAAACCACATATTACCCAAGAAATTGATTTCGTCATAGCGACTTAGAGGTGACAGGCTGCCATGGATCTCCATGCTTGCAATTGAGGTAGCAGTCTAAGGTCCTGAGGATGGAAGAGTGAGGAGGTGTCCGCTGTTACAAACTGGCTACAGAAAGTGATATCCAACCCTTCTTCTCCTTCTCAAATCTGTATATATAGAACCTCAATTCATCCTAGTTGCTTGAGAAAGAGGAAAGAAAGCTAATTAAGGCAAAAGCTCAACATTCTCACTAGGCATGATCTCCATTTTTGTTTTTGGAATGGTTTTTTCTTTGCTGTTTGGCTTCTGTGTTGTTTTAGGTCACTTTTTCTGCTTTCCTTTTAACAACAAAAAAATTATAGCATTTACCCTTTCTTTGCATGCAAGAATAGATATTTTTTGAAGTCAAAATCAAGCTTTTAGGCTTTTAATAAACCACGAAAAATGCCAAATATACCCAAAAGGTCAAACTAGGTTTTGGAGTGGTCAAATTTAGCATATAGAATCAAAGTTTGGAAAGTCAAGTTCGGTAAAATTGACCACTAAACATAGCAATTCAAAATAGGGTTTTGGAAAATAATTTTAGGGTTTTGGCATAAGGCAATTTAATAACCTCATGCAAATGAAAGCCTTCCAACAAGTTGCCATGTGTCAAACTAGGAGAACCATCCACTTGCTCAACACTGCTCTTGACTCATCACTCTTTCACCGCTGAGACCTTGACCACTCAATCATTGCTTGATTGGAACCATGACATGGGAACTGCTATTTATAGAAGTTACAAAAAAATCAATCTTCCCATAAAAAACAAAAAAGCAAAAAGTAAGAGACTAATCTTGAAGGGCAAAGAATTAGTTTATCTTCTTGTAAAAACGAAAAAAACAATCTCACTAGGATCGCTTTTCTTTAGGAGCATAAATTTATGAATATCACTGTCATGTGGGCTCCTGGAAGAAGACAAACTGTTAAAAATAGCAGTCTCAAACTCTGCTGGCTCTGGAAAGCGTATGTGTGGATCAATGTACAATGGAACCTGCTTGATGGAATCTTGCTGGATATTAACCCTCTAGTACTGCAGGCACAATTGGGGATTAACATGAAGGGCGTGAGAAAAATGGAGGGAGGGGGCCTCATTAAAAAAGGTCTAGCTTTAGTTTTAGGGTTGTACGTTTTTCACAAGTTTCAGCCTCCGGTTTAGATGTAAAAATTTGTCTCGTTTATTGCCGAACCAGAAAAATAAAAGGCTGGAAATAACTTTAAATTTCAGACATAAAAACACTGCTGTAACTTCATTCTTTTATGGACAGAAAGTAAATAAAATGCACGCCATTCAACACACAGTACTAAGAATTTTTTGGCTAATGGCCCTGGAAAAACCCACAAAGGAAAAACCAGTCAGAGAGAGAGAGAGTTTTATTATTTCTTCTAGGAAAAATCAGATAGTCATTTACAGTAAACAATGCAACTTATCTCAACCCAGTAAAATGACCCAGCAAGCTGCCTCGGTTTCCGTGCACTTCTGTCTTGAAAAACGTGCCTGAAAATCACAGCACAGTCTGCCCTCAATTTCTGTGCATGAACAGTAAATTTTCTGCCCTCGATTTTTGTGCCAAACAGAGCCAAAAACCGTACTGTACAGACTAATTAATGCAGCCGTACTTCCTCAAAAATTGTGCCAGAAATAAATGCCTGCTGCCTCGGGAAATGTGCCTGTTCTTCCTTCTCGAAAAGCATGCCTGAATCTGCCCTCGAAAACTGTGCCAGAATCCATACTGTACGGACATCAATAAATGCAGCTGTACTTCTCGATTTATGTGCCAACAATTAATGCAGGCCTTACTCTCGGGATTTGTGCTAGCAATAAATGTTCGGTTTTCGTGCCCACTGAAAAACTCTTAGCTGGGTGCCTCGAAATTCGTTCCCTCTCTTCAGCTCTCTCTTCTTCTCTTCAATCTTCTCACCAGAATGAAAGAATGTGCCTTTTCCCTTGCTTTTGTTTGAAACCCTAGGTAGGTGAGGAAGCATCTAATCCAATGGCTGAGATTAGATTAGATCTAGGGATGAGAATAAATGCTCCATTTAATTTCTCAAATTTAATTTCCCTCGCCCACTTAAATTTATCAAACTTAGACTTTAATATCTAAAGTCTCATTAAATGCTCCACTTAAGTCATTTAATGCAAGGGTCACTTTATTGCCCCTTTTAAGTGGCTAAGGCTAAAGTCACTTAGGGGATCACTTTCTTAGATACAAAATTAACCCTCCCTCTTATCGAGGAAGGTGTTTTGCACCACTCCCAACTTTTCCCTGAAGAAGACAAACTTGCCCCTCCCCAAAGATTTCGTTAGAATGTCTGCTACTTGCTCATCAGTGGAAATGTACTGTAAAGCTACTGCACCTCTCTGAACATAATCTCGGATGAAATGATACCTGATCTCAATATGCTTTGACCGGTCATGAAATACTGGATTCTCAGAGAGTTGGATGCAACTCTGATTGTCACAGTAGATCACCGTAGGCCTCAACTACTGACCAAATAAATTAACCAGCAACTTGAGAAGCCACAAATCCTTGCAGCTGGCCTGACTGGCTGCCATATACTCGGCCTCTGTAGCACTCAATGCAACAGACTTTTGCTTTCGACTGAACCACGACACTGCTGCCGAGCCCAAGCTGAAACAACAACCGGAAGTGCTCTTTCGGTCTGCCACACTGCATGCCCAATCTGAATCTGTGAAGCCAACCAACCTGATTCGATCTGACCTCCTGTAGTCCAGACCAAAATCCACTGTCCCTGCTAGGTATCGCAAAACATGTTTTGCAACTACCCAATGCACACTCCTAGTTCAACCATGAACTGACTAAGAGTGTTCACTACAAAACACAAATCTGGCCGGGTGTTGACCAGATACATCAATGACCCAATGAGCTGACGGTATAAAGTAGGATCCACCAACTCTCTCTCAGAAGCATGAAGCTTCTTCCGGTTGGTGATCATTGGCGTCGACATCGACCTGCAATCCTCCATCCTAAATCTCCTCAGAATATCAACCGCATACTTTCCCTGTCCCAGGAAAATATGTCTAGGCTCCTGCCAAACCTCCAATCCCAGAAAATAGTGCATCAACTCAATATCTGTCATCTCGTACTCCGTAGCAAGATCCTTCTTGCAAGTTGCAATGGGTCTCTCTCCCCCTGTGATAAACAAGTCATCAACATATAGCAGAAGAATAAGCAGAGCATCTCCAACTGCGATGAAGTAGAGATTCGGATCTGCTTCACTCTTTTGAAACCCCATCCTCTGCAAGTAAGAATTGATCCTGGAGTACCAAGCTCTAGGAGCTTGCTTCAGCCCATATAAGGATTTCTTCAGCCTGCAAACATGAGACTCTCTCTCATGAATCTCAAAGCCTTGAGGCTGCTCAACATAAATCTCCTCCTATATGATTCCATTGAGAAATGCAGTCTTCACATCCATTTGATGGATCTCCCAACCCATTTCCACCGCAATGGAAATCAAAGCCCTGATAGAAGTATACAGAGCAACCAACCCAAAGGTCTCATCATAATCAATACCCTCAACTTGTGAAAATCCTTGCGCTACAAATTTGGCCTTGTACTTCTCCACACTCCCATCCGCTGCATGCTTTAGCTTGTAAAGCCACCGAGAAGTTACCACTGACTTCCCCTCGGGTCTCGGAACTATCTCCCACACATCGTTCTTCATGATGGAATGGTACTCATTAATCATGGCATCTCGCCAAACATGATGTTGGGAAGCCTCCTCAAAAGTAGAAGGCTCAGAATCACATGTACGAGCCACCAACATCATGCCCAATTTGTCAGGCATCTTGATGGCCCTCACTAACTCCCTGGGTGTCCCAACCTTCAAAGCATCCTTCAAGGTCTCTCGAAGCCACTTAGGCTTCTTCTTTCTTGAAGGTTCTTTCCACAGTGGCTTGTCCTCATCTAACGAACTACAAGAGCTAGAAACCCCAGTAACCTGTGAACTAGTAGCTGGTGTACCAACAACTAGAGAACTCTGTGATCCTGAAGCTCTGTACGATGTACCTGTAATCGTAGACCCATCACCTGTCCTCGAAGACCCTGCTGGCTAAACCACTGAACCTGGTGAACCTGTGCCTACACTGAGTGGTCCTGTAACCCTGGAAACATGTGATCCTGACTGTTGCGCTGATGGAACCGGTGTAACAACCTGAGGTGCAGGAACCTGCTGCTCTCTCTGCTTTGACTCTCTCGACTTCTTGAAGGCCTGCTCCTCCTCAAACTTCACATCCCTTCTCACAACCACTTTCCTCTGAGAGGGAAGGTAAATACAAAAGGCCTTTGAAGTCTCATCATAGCCCACAAAGATGTCCTTCTCTGCAGTGGGCTCCAACTTTGTCCTCTTCTCAGAAGGGACATGAGAGTAAGTCAAATTATCAAATATCCGAAAATGACCAACCTCAGGCTTCTTGCCTGAAAAACACTCCTCAGGTGTCATGTTCCCCACGGCACGATCATGACTCTTGTTTTAAAGATATACAATTGTGCTGCAAGCTTCAACCCAGAGAAAGAAAGGAAGAGTATGGTCATGTAACATAGCTCTGGCTGCTCCAACAATAGACCTGTTCTTCCTCTTCGCTACTCCATTATGCTCTGGAGTATACGGAACTGTCAACTGTCTCTTGATTCCCTCCTGTTTGCAATATCCATCAAACTCCTTGGAGGTATACTCACCCCCGTTATTTGATCTGAGAACTTGGATCTTCCTCCCTGTTTGGTTTTCCACAAGAGCTTTGAACTCTTAGAACATCTGCAAGACTTCCTCAAACTTCTTGCTCTTCAGAAAGTAGATCCAGGTTTTCCTGGAATGGTCATTAATGAATGTCACATAATACTCGTATCCTCTCAAGGAAACAAAAGACATCGGTCTGCACAAATCTGAATGTATCAAGTCAAGTACCCTTGCTGACCTGCTATCACTGCTCGAAAAAGCAGTCTCGGTGTACTTTCCCAAAGCACACCCCCTACAAACATCACTCTGCCTTGTGCTGAACTTCAGTAAACTTGTAACCAAATGTCTCAACAAACCCAAAGCTGGATGATGCAAGTGAGCCATCCTCCTATGCCAAAGCTCACAAAGCTCACTGCTGCTGCTATGTGCCAAGGCATGCTGAGGTTGAAATAAGAGCCTATAGAGTTTCCCGCATCTAACTCCAATGGCAACTGAAGCAGATGGTCCTGTAGTCTTGGGAAACATATACACATGTCCATCTAGGAAGGACACCCCAAGACCCTGATCCTCGATCATGGAAACTGAAACTAGGTTCTTCTTCAGCCCAGGTACATACAATACATCTCTCAACACCATGGGACTCATGGACTCCCTCTGAAAGGTAATGGTCCCACGCCCAACAATTCTGACTGCCGAGTCATCTCCCAACACCACCTCCACATCCGTCTCTGTCTGTGTGTAATATCCCAAACTGATATTTTTCTTTTTCTGTGTGTACTATAGATGGCTAATAGGCTTATGCCTCAATAGAATAGGAAAGCAAACCCTGATCTTTGCATGCTTGCAGTTGCATGCAGATCTGTGCCCTAGATAATACTGAAACGCTAGAAAATAGGAGAAATTAATGCATGTACATACTAGTATGTAGACCGGCTGATGATGAAGAAGATGGTCTCCACATGCAAGAATTCTGAGGGAGAAATAGGGAGATAAGCCAAATTGTCCTCCACAGGTGAATGCACCCTCCTCCAAAGCTGTAGCTGCTCCTCAATAATAAATAACCCACTGCTGAAGACCCCGATGATGTGTAATAGTGTTAGAGTACCCCTCTAGTAGTGATGGAAGCAACATGCAGAAGACACGATGGCTCAATAGCCCAAAACGTGAGTTTCCTCCTCAACTGAATTCGCCCATGCATAAAGATGCCTTCTAGATAGGGAGTATTGCTGATAACTTGCTTGATACTCAAGTTGAGAGGCCCTTCCTCTAGGGGAAGGGCGATGAGGGTGTTTCGAGAGGAATAGAAGCAACATGCAGAAGTTTTGCCCTCTGTAGAGAAGGGAAGGAATAGATATGTCTTTGACCATGATACCACGGTATGATGGCGAATCCCTCCAATTGGATGAATAATCAATATCTCGAAGCAACTGCTAAATAGAACCTGATGATGGAGTAGTGTTGGATCCCACCTGATGATGAACTAGGGTAGATAGATTTCGCTGCCGAAATACACCAGTTAACTGAGAATGTGCTCAACCCCAACTTAGCTCACCGAGCTCTCCAATTCGAATCCTCAAATCAATAATCATATAAGTGTGTTTCTCCATTCACTTTACCTCTCTTTTATAACTTCCAGCTGCGAATAACCTAACTTTGACCTAATTATGTCACTTTAACTTCTAATTTGCAGTTGAATTGCATGCAGGTGCATAGAGACTCAATCGGGTGCATGCATCATGAAATAATGCTCAGATGTCATGCATGCAGGTGGCCTTTGGCTTTGGTGGCCCCCGTCTATCCAATGATGATATAATATTGATGCCCTAGATCTTATATGGCATCAGTCCACAGCTAATTCCCTGACTGTTAGTGCTCGCTCGAACCTATGGGAATCATATAGGTTAGCGGGTCGATCCTCATTGCCTAAGCAGAAGAGGACATTACAGTCCTCCCCGCTCGAATTTGCTTGTCCTCAAGCAACTGTAATACTGGGTGTTGTAATACCTGTTCTCCCTCCCAAGTGGCATCCTCTATAGGCAGATCTTTCCACTGAACCAAGTAGTCTCTGATGATTTGGTTCCTCAATTTTCGCTCTTGCACCTCTAGTATGCGTTCAAGAATTAGAATCACTTGCCCCTCATCATCAAGGGGGGGAAGCTCGGAAGATGTAACAATTTGTTGACCGACTGCCTTCTTGAGGTTGGAGACATGAAATACGTTGTGAATCTTGCTCTTTGCGGGTAGTTCTAGCTCACATGCTACCTCCCTAACCTTCCAGATTATCTTGTATGGACCATAGAAGCGAGGTTTGAGTTTTTCCGCTCCTTTCTTTTTAAGAGATGACTGTTGGTAAGGTTGGAGGCGTAAATAAACGAAGTCTCCTACCTCAAAACTGCGCTCAACCCTGTGCTTGTCCGCATATATCTTCTGCTGATTCTGAGCAGCCTGTATGTTCTCCCTGAGTATCTTGAGGATATCTTGACCCTCCTGAATCCACTCTTTGGCCTTGGGGGCCCTGCTATCTCCAAATATCTGATTTGCGAAAGTGGAAGCATCATACCCATACAAAGCTCGGAAAAGGGTCATCCCAATGGTCATATGGTGGGTGGTGTTGTAACAATGTTCACCCAAGTGTAGCCATTTGATCCATGTCCTCTGCTGACATGCTACGTAATTTCTCAAGTATCCCTCAATCCACTCGTTGACAATCTCTGTCCGCCTGTCACTCTGTGGATGATAACTGGTGCTCATGGCTATCTCGGTCTCCACTAACCGGAAAAGCTCTTTCCAAAAGGATCCTGTGTATTTGCTATCCTTGTCACTCACAATGGTCTTGGGTAACCCGTGGAGTCTAAATACCTTTTTGAAAAATAGTTTTGCTACCCGTGCTGCTGAATAATCTGAAGGAATGGCAAAGAAGTGAGTGAACTTGGTTAATCTGTCCACCACTACGTACAAGCAGTCTCTGCCCTGAACCTTGGGCAGCCTAGTAATGAAGTCCATAGAGATGCTCTCCCACTTTTGCTCGGGAATAGGTAAGGGTTGTAGTAAACCAGCCGGGTAGGTGTGCTCTATTTTTTTTCTGTTGGCACAAGCTGCACTTTCTCACGTGTTGTATCACATCATTCTTGAGGCCCTCCCATGAGAACCTTTCTCTAATCTGTCTGTAGGTCTTGAGAAACCCCTGATGCCCTGCTAATGGTTAATCATGCGATGCCTGCAAAATCTTCTTCTTGATGGAAGACTCTGGGACCAAGAAGATTCTGTTCTTGTAGTATATGATGTCATCAATTACCCGGTACTTATCATCCTGAATCTGTCCATCCAATAGCTCGCAAGCAAACTTATCTTTGGAGTACTCAACCAAAAGATGAGATGCTCATAAGGGATAAAGTAGCTGGTCGTTTGGAAAGTGCATCGGCCACTCCATTGTTCTTTCCCTTTACGTACTCAATCTCGAAGTCATAGGCCTGAATTTTGCTTACCCATTTTTGTTGTCTCTCGTTTAGCTCTTTTTGCTCTAGGAAGTATTTCAAGCTATTGTGATCTATCTTAACCTTGAATCTGCCACCCACTAAGTACTGCCTGAACTTGGTTAGCGCATGGAGAATGGCTAACATCTCTTTGTCATATATCGAATAGTGGCGCTCCTAGTCTTTGAGCTTCCTGCTCTCAAATGCAATGGGGTGGTTGTTCTGCATCAAAACTGCCCCAATTCCCTCTCCTGAAGCATCACATTCTAACATGAAGGGTTGAGAAAAGTCTGGTAAAGCTAATATTGGGCATGAACTCATTACCTTTTTCATTTTTTGTAATGTCTGTCATGCTGTCTTCGACCAACTGAATGCCCCTTTCTTGGTAAGATCTGTGAGGGGTGCAACCATCTGTGAGAATCCACTGACATACCTCCTGTAGTAGGTGCAAAGGCTCAAAAATCCCTTCAGTTCTGTCACATTTTTAGGTGTAGGCCAATCCAATATTGCCCGAATCTTCTCTAGGTGCACCTGGACCCCGTTGGCCCCTATCACATGCCCCAAGTATAACATCTCCTGCATGCCGAACTCACACTTGGACATTTTGGCATATAGTGACTGCTCCTGTAGAATGCCAAATACTTCATCTGGATGTCTCAAATGTTCTTCCCAAGTTTTACTGTATATCAATGTCGTCGAAGAATACCAGAAGATACTTACATAACTGAGCCTTGAAGATATGGTTCATGCATGACTGGAAAGTAGTTGGTGCATTAGTGAGCTCGAATGGCATCACTAGAAACTCATAATGTCCATAGTGGCAACAGAAGGCGGTCTTTGGAACGTCTTGTTCCCGGACCCGAATATGATGGTAACTTGAGTGGAGGTCAATCTTGGAAAAGTACTTTGCCCCCTGTAGTTCATCCATCAACTCATCAATCTTGGGGATGGGATACCTGTTCTTCATGGTCTTCTTGTTGAGTGCCCTGTAATCAATGCACATGCGTAGGGTTCCATCCTTTTTTTTACTAGCACTACTGAAGATGCAAATGGACTAGAGCTAGGTTTGATGTACCCTAGCTTGAGTAGTTCCTTGATTGTACTCTTTATCTCATCCTTGTATCTTCTAGGATGTCTGTAAGGAGTGGTGATAACTGCTTGAGTCTCCTCCTCTAACTCAATAATGTGCTCAAATCCCCTATCTGGAGGTCGACCTGTTGGAAGGTCTCCGAATACTGCCTTATGCTTTTGCAGTAACGCCTCTACATCTACTGGATGTCGTGTGGCCTTATCTGGTGGTTTCTTGAAGGTAACCAAACACTCTGTTGCCCACTCAATATCTCCTTGTTGGAGTACTGCCTCAATCCTGTGTGATGTCACTATTGTGGGAGGGTACGTATTCATCCCTCTCAGTACTACCTTCTATCCCTCTGCTCTTGTGAACTCCATCTCCATGGTCTGGTAGTTCGTGGAATACTTCCCTACGGAATACAACCACTGAAATCCTAATACCACATTCATGTCAGGTACATCTACGACATAGAATGTCTCTATCACTGTATAATCACCAAGTGTTACCTTTAATTTAAGAATCCTTTGACTACACTCCATGGTGTGACTTGCTGAAGCTACCGAAAGCCCATCAAAACTCTTAGTTTGAATGCCTCTCTTTTTAACCCATGCAACATCTATAAAGTTGTGGGATGCCCCACCATCTATCAGCACTCCCACTTTGTGGCCCTGTACGGTACCTCTGATCCGGAGGGTGTGGAATCTAGGAACCCTTGTCATGGTAGCAATGGTACCTCCTGACGGTTGTCCCTCATCAACTGTCTCTGGTGTCTCTCCCTGCTCCTGATCCTGATAATCCTCATCCTCCCCACTGTCGGAATAGGCCTCTATGTAGTAGGATTTTCCCTTTCCTGAACATCTATGACCTGATACCCATGGTTCCTGGCAAGTGAAACATAATTTTTTCTTTTTAAGGTATTGTCGAGTATCATTGTCCATCCATTCTTTCTTGGGCCATTCTTTTTGGAAGGGTTTTCTCTCTTTCTCTTTAATAGGGAAATTGGTTATGGGAGGAAACCTATTTTTGGGTACTGCATCCTGCAAATCTCTAGTCCGGTTGAGGCATTTGCTAGGGTGGTGGGCCTACAGGACTTGACCCATACCCGTAAGGGTTCAGTGAGGGCCTCTGTAAACAACATAATCAACCTGCTCTCTGATATATTTGTCACCGTGATTGCTATCCAATAAAACTCTAAAATAAATGCATCTGCACTACCTGTCTGCTTGAGTTGTGCCAGCTCTCTAAAGTGTACCTCAGGGTCCTTCCGATCAAACCGCTCAATGAGCCTCTGTGTAAAATTTGAGTACGATGTGATGGTATTGTGACCCAGTGTCACTAACCCGTGGTACCACCACTCATGGGCTTCTCCATCCAAATGCAAAGTAGCCAATTTAATTGCATCTGTCTCAATCATGGGGTTGAGCTGGAAGTATGTATCCAACTTCTACACCCAATTCCAGGCTGTTCCACCTTGGGTACCCTCAAAGGTAGGGATAGTCAGTTTCCCTACGGTGCGCTGTAACTCATAGTTCTGGGTGAATGGCTTATTGTAAGCTCTGGGTTTGTTCTTACTTTTAAAGTGGTAGAAGTCAGTGAAGGTCATGGCTGAATGGAAGTCATCTCCTAAAGCTCTATACTCTCTCAGATAGGCACTCATGGATTCTTCTGGTTCTACTTGTGCTAGAGGCATTGCAACTGGACTATCTAAGAATTAAGGCATGGTGGGTCAGGAAGGCTTGTTGTATATATGGGGATGGCTCTGCATGTTGGTATGTAGGTGCTCCCTACTACTACTAGTGGATACCCTGTCACTATTGGGAAACAAGGGATTGTGTGGGGTGGGCCCATTTTTCTTTGTCATTTACGTGAAGGTACTCATCATTTTTTACTAGTAGTGAGTTCTTTTATGGCTGATATGAGACTATTGAAAGTTGTTTTATCATCCTCGGCCATTGTTTCTTTGCCCTTTCCAAACTGATACTCTCTATCCCCAACTCTATGTCCTCCAACTCCAATTCTCCTCTATCACTGTCTCTACACCTCTGTCTCCGGTAAGTAAGGTTGTATGGGTCTTCTGAATTCATTTATACTTTTGCATGCCCACAACTGGCAAGGAAAATAGCTCTAATACCACTGTAATATCCCAAACTGATATTTTTCTTTTTCTGTGTGTACTATAGATGGCTAATAAACTTATCCCTCAATAGAATAGGAAAGCAAACCCTAATCTCTGCATGCATGCAGTTGCATGCAGATATGTGCCCTAGATAATACTGAAACGCTAGAAAATAGGAGAAATTAATCCATGTACATACCAGTATGTAGATCGGCTAATGATGAAGAATATGGTCTTCGCATGTAAGAATTCTTAGGGAGAAATAGGGAGATAAGCCAAATCGTCCTCCACAGGTGAATGCAGCCTCCTCCAAAGCTGTAGCTGCTCCTTAATAATAAATAACCAATGCTGAAAACCCTTGATGTGTAATAAGGTTATAGTACCCCTCTGGCAGTGATGGAAGCAACATGCTAAAGAAATGGTGGCTCAATAGCCCAAAATGTGAGTGTCCTCCTCAACTGAATTCACCCATGCAGAAAGACGCCCTCTAGATAGGGAGCACTGCTGATAACTTGCTTGATACTCAAGCTGAGAGGCTCTTCTTCCAGGGGAAAGGTGATGAGGGTGTTTCGAGAGGAATAGAAGCAGCATGCAGAAGTTTTTCCCTCTGTAGAGAAGGGAACGTATAGATCTGTCTCTGACTGCGGTATCATGGTATGATGGCGAATCCCTCCAATTAGATGAATAATTAATCTTTCGAAGTAATTGCTGAATTGAACCTGATGATGGAGTAGTGTTGAATCTGGATGATCCAACCTGATGATGAACTAGAGCAGATAGATTTCGTTGCCGAAATACACCAGTTAGTTGAGCATGCACTCAACCCCAACTTAGCTCACTGAGCTCTCCAATTCGAATCCTCAAATCAATAATCATATAAGTGTGTTTCGCCATTCACTTTACCTCTCTTTTATAACTTCCAACTGTGAATAACCTGACTTTAACCTAATTAGGTCACTTTAACTTCTAATTTGCAGTTGACTTGCATGCAAGTGCATGGAGACTCAATCGGGTGCATGCATCATGAAATAATGCTCAGATGTCATGCATGCAGGTGGCCTTTGGCTTTGGTGGCCCCCGTCTACCCAATGATGATATAATATTGATGCCCTAGATCTTCTTATATGGCATTAGTCCACCACTGATTCCTTGATTGTCAGTGCCCGCTCGAACCTATGGGAATCATATAGGTTAGCGGGTCGGTCCTCAATGCCTAAGCAGAAGAGGACATTACACTCTGAAAGCTCGAAGAACATCTCACGAGCACCTGTCATGTGGTTCAAGGCTCCGCTATCAATATACCAAGTGCTGGAAGTCGATACACTGTAAGAACGGTCTGTCACCAAGGAAAACTCCCTCTGTCTATCAACATTCGCACTGGTGAGAATAGATGCTCTCTCTCTCTCAATATGCCCAGTGCACAGTGAAAACTCACTCTGAAATCTTGCGGCAAAGTCATCAACCTTCACTGAAGTTGTTGTCTGTTGCTGCTTCTTCTTCTTGTTCGGACACTGCCTAGTATAGTGTCCCATCTTGTGACATGCAAAGCACTTTATAGTGCTCAGATCCTTCTTTTGCCCATCCTGCTGCTTGGCCCCACCCTTCTTGGGACCCTTCTCGATCTTCTTCTTCCCCTTCGCTGTCAAGGCCACATCCTCTTCATCCTGCCTACTAGTAGAAGCATTGCACTGTAAGAAACCCCTCTGAGTCTCCTTCTGAACAAAATCATCACAGACCTTGTCCCATGAAAGTAAGTTCTCCCTAGCCACCAAACCCTGTACAAACACAGCCCAAGGTGGAGTCACCCCATTCAAGGTTGTTCGCACTAGCTCAGGACCAGTAACAACCACTCCAACAACTGCAAGCTCATCTCTCACCTGAGAGGTCCTAGTAAGATAAGCCATACAAGCCTCACCTTTGACCATCTTGATATTCTTCAGCTTCTCCCTCAGAACCATCTTCCTATTCTCATCAGAGCTCTGAAACAATCCAGTCAAAGCACTCCACATCTCATGTGCATGATCCTTCGCTGAAATGTGTGGAATAACATGATCTTTAACAACATCCAAGATAATCCTCATGGCTTTAATATCCTTCTTCACAAAGGCAGTTGCTGCTACTGGATCAGTAGTAGCACTGGGAATGACAATGGGGTGAGTTGTAGTATTATTGACTACCTCATCCTACAGCTCATTCTCCTTCAACACAAGCACTATCCGGACCTTCCATGAGACAAATATCCCTGCCCCATCCAACCTATCCTCAGTTCTCAACCCAACAGAAGTCATTTTTCTCAAAGAACAAGTTTCAACAAAATGGTACTACTGTCACAAGAGTTTTTTTGAATTCTGGAAATCACTCTGCTGTCTGCAAAAATTTAGTTTTCTGCCCCACTCAGCTCTGATACCATGTACGTTTTTCACAAGTTTCAGCCTCCGGTTTAGATGTAAAAATTTGTCTCAGTTTATTGCCGAACCCAGAAAAATAAAAGGCTGGAAAAAACTTTAAATTTAGGACATAAAAACACTATTGTAACTTCATTCTTTTATGGATAGAAAGTAAATAAAATGCACGCCATTCAACACACAGTACTCAGAAATTTTTGGCCAATGGCCCTGGAAAAACCCACACGGGGAAAACCAGTCAGAGAGAGAGAGAGTTTTATTATTTCTTCTAGGAAAAATCAGACAGTCATTTACAGTAAAAAATTCAAGTTATCTCAACCTAGTAAAATGACCCAGCAAGCTGCCTCAATTTTTGTTCAAGTGTTGCCTCGGTTTTTGTGCACTTTTGTCTCGAAAAACGTGCCTAAAAATCACAGCACAGTCTGCCCTCGATTTATGTGCATGAACAGTAATTTTTTGCCCTCGTTTTTTGTGCCAAACAAACCCAAAAACCGTGCTGTACGGACTGTAATTAATGTAGTTGTACTACCTAAAAAATCGTGCCAAAAATAAATGCCTGCTGCCTCGGCAAATGTGCATGTCCTTCTCGAAAATCGTGCCTGACCTTCTCGAAAATCGTGCCTGAATCTACCCTCGAAAACTGTGCCAGAATCTGTACTGTATGGACATCAATGAATGCAATCTTCTTCTCGATTTTTTGCCAACAATTAATGCAGCTCGTACTCTCCTTGGGATCTGTGCTAGCAATAAATGCTCCTCGGTTTTTGTGCCCACTGAAAAACTCTCCGCTGGGTGCCTCGAAATTCATTCCCTCTCTCTTCAGCTCTCTCTTCTTCTCTTCAGTCTTCTCACCATAATGAAAGAATGTGCCTTTTCCCTTGCTTTTGTTTGAAATCCTAGGTAGGTGAGGAAGCATCTAATCCAATGGCTGAGATTAGATTAGATCTAGGGATGAGAATAAATGCTCCATTTAATTTCTCAAAATTAATTTTCCTCACCCACTTAAATTTATCAAACTTAGACTTTAATCTCTAAAGTCTCATTAAATGCTCCACTTAAGTCATTTATTGCAAGGGTCACTTTATTTCCCCTTTTAAGTGACTAAGGCTAAAGTCACTTAGGGGAACATTTTCCTAGGTACAAAATTAACAAGGGTTTTAGTTTTTTATTGTTATTTTTCTTATTTTTTGAGTTTTTTAGTGGGCCCATGCATCGTCTATACAACACTGTATGGAACCAGCCAATTCAGGCCAAAATGGCTAGTTCCGTATGGAACTGACTAATTCGGTTTTGAAACATTGGTTGTATGCGGAAAAGGTTCGAACTAGTCCAACTAGCCAATTCAGTTGATTTTGATAACATTGATTTGATTACGAAGAACATGTTTCTTAACTTCTTTGCCAAGTTCAGGACAAGTTGATTATCATAGTAAAGTGTAGCAAGATCAACTTATTTGACTTGCAAATCAACAAGTATCTCAACCAAACTTCGTCACAAGTTGCAATCATTGCTGCCCTACACTTTGCTTTAGTGGAGGAAAGTGACACAGCATATTGCTTCCTACTTAGGCATGAAACGACAGTCATACCAAGCCGAAAAGATATCTTGCGGTGAATTTCCCATTATGAACTCACCTTGCCCAATCTGAATCTACATACCTTGTGTTACCTAAAAAACTAGCACTCTTCCACGATTGAAGGTATGTGGACCCAAATGAACTATGTGAACCCAAATAAGATAAGTGGACCCAGTGGATCCAATGCTATGATCGACAACTCTTCAAGGATATACACCCAATGTCACCTCAATGTAACCCCCTTCCTGTTTAGACCTTTCTCTTTGGGTCAGGGGAGGCTCCCCAAAACAAGGTAAGGATAGACCCGTAAGAAACACAATAGAAATAGAAAGGCACTTCTATCCCTAGAAGACCTTCCCATATTTAGTAGACCAGTGCATTATGGAGTCAACGAAGGATATGTACAATAACCCTTTTGACTTGGAAGGTTAGGTGCGACGATGAATATGTAGAGTGATTTTGTTATTTTCTGCAGTACATACCAGAAAGATAAAATGTGAAATATATCCCAAATTAACTGTTGAAATCATGCAAATTTTATCTCTCGGGAGCCAACTACAAGGGGCACATCAATTCCCCTTAGGGTGCCCTTCTTTTGGTGGACGAATGATGTGTTTCAGTACTGATTTATACTTCAAACTTGCAATTTGTTGCAGTCTAAATGAACAAGAAATATTTTTGGCCTCATATCCCTCTAGGGTCACCTTGAGTGACCTAGGATTTGACCAAATTTTCCTCAAACATCTAGGGTTTTACTTTTCTGTTGAAATGGACCTACAATAACACCGCAGCCAGATCTACAAATAACCCCAAGGGTCGACATCACCTCACCCTAGGATGGCATCACCTCCTTTAAGGCACTTTTAGGGCTAAAAATCGACTTTTTGCAAGATTTTAATTTTTTGTTGTTGGATTTTTATGATATTTTTCGAAATACAGAAATTTATTGCAACAATTAACAACTTTAGAAAATAACAATTAAAAGTAACTAGGGCACAAAAGTAAATATTTTTGGATTTTTGCAAAAATATATAATTTTTAGGCTTTTTCACAATATTTGATTTTTTTGCAATATATAGCACAAAAAGTTGATAAAAAGAGATTCAGAGTGAAGATGAGGGAATAAGAACTAAGTCTCTTTCCTTCAAGGCCACCAAGGAAACATGGTTGGCGTTCTTCTCAATAATTGACAATCCAATTTTGATGAATTAGGGCAAAACTAAAAAACCCTAAATTCTGTTGGTCTTGACCTAATAAGGGCAACGATAGGTGCCAAAGGCCTAACAAGAGAGACTTTCCAAGAATGGATGTCTCACTTACAAGATAGTGTTATCATGCATAAAAAACAGTAATTAACTCTTACCTTGGATGTCTCCGACAGTGCAAGACAAGAGAACCAGAGATCTTACCACATGGCGAGCAAAGAAGAAGAGAGTAACCCTTTGAAGAATTTTTTCCCTTAGACAAGCCTGCAAGCTTTATTAAAACCTTCAATCACAAAAAAACTTACCACATTGAAGGTTCAAGATGCCAAGAAGAGAGGTGCACACCACTTAACCAAGGTAGACAAGAAGACAAAGATAAATGATTTTATTTGATCCCATGATCTTGTGTTACAAATGAGTGAGGAGTGTATTTTTTATGTGTGATAAGACGTGCCTTTTCAAATAGACACTTTTTCACTCCTCTAGGCCGACCTACCTAAAATAACTTAAAATGATATTTCAATGGATTTTTAGGGTTTCTCATCCAGAAGTTGGGGACTGAACATCATACGACAAACTAATATTAAAAATGATGAATTGCTGGAACTTGATGAAACATTGAGCATGGGACGAGGGTGTCATGCCCTTACTAACCCCGATGTGCTTTTTCCCTCAATGTCCTCCTCCTTTAGGTGGTATGACCTCTTCAAAAGGATGATGTCATTATCAATCTGGCTTTGCTTGATCCAAGAGGAGGGTTTACACATGACAAAATAGGTCCAAGTGGGTATAAATGAAGTGTTCTTAGAAGAGTTAGAATTACATAACACTTCTACCATGGGGGAGGCAAGACGTAAGTTGAAGATTATCGAGAGCAAGTTTAAACGATCCACTCAAGGTAGTTTCGACAAAAACTACTTGAGGAGGAATCCTCCCTAATGAACGAATACGGGAACTTCAAGGTATACATCGCCGCATCTAAGGGAAGGAGCACAACCCAGTTTAGAAGCCCAGAGGATGAGGGAAGGAAAGTGCAAATATTGTGGAGAAAAATGGGATCTAAGCACAGATGTTTGCAAAGAAGCAACCCCCAAAAGTTGTATGCATGCGAAGCTGAAGAAGAGGAAAAAATATCAGAATGTGAAGAGCCAAGTGAGGAAGATACAAGAACCTAGCATGATTGCCACTCAGAACTAGAAGATGATACACCAACGATCTCATTAGCCGCCATTACAGGGATATCCCAACCACAAACACTGAAGCTAAAAGGACATATAAAAAGCAACAATGTTTCTATTCTCATAGATAGTGGTAGTACACATAACTTTATTAATGTTTATCTAGCTAAGGTATTCAATTTATTCGTTTATCCAATCTCTAACATGAAGGTTATCGTAGTAGACGACAAGAAGATTGAAAATGTTGGAAAATGTCACGAGGTTAAATTACAAATGCAGGAGTATAATATAGAATCCAACTTATTTTTTGTACCTCTTGGAGGAGTAGACGTTGTGTTGGGAACCCAATGGTTGCAAACATTGGGTACTTACTTCGCTAACCATCAAGAGCACTTCATCCAGTTCAATTGGCTAGGGAAAGATTTCAAGTTGTACGGTTTCCAACCACCCCAAACTCAATTGGTTACACCACATCAGATGGAAAGGCTAATTCGAAAAGGAGCACCTGCTTACGTAATTCAATGTCAAGAGTGTAGATTTTTCACTAGTTTTCAGTCACCGGTTTATAAGTAAAATTGTCACTGTTTATTTTATTCTCAGAAAAATAAAATGCTGGAAATAAACATTAATTTTCAGACTTAAAACACTGTTGTAACTACCTTTTTTTTACTGACAGAAAATAAATAATCAGCACGCCATTCAACACACATAATATAGTAATTTTTGGCCAATGGCCCTGGAAAAACCCACAAGGGGAAAACCAGTCAGAGAGAGAGATTTTATTATCAGGAAATTTATAGCAAAACTCGGAAATTTTCAGACCAACTTATCTCAACCTGGAAGAGAAAATTTTTTCCTCGATTTTCGTGTCGTTGTACGGATTGACTGTATGGACCTCGAAATCTATGCTCAAATTTTTTTTCTCGAAAATTGTGCATGCTACCTCGAAAACTGTACCGTACAGACTAACTGACCAGCAACAAATGCTGTTGTCTTCTCCTCGATTTTTGTGCCCTTTTTGTTGTTGTTCTTTCCCTCGATTTGCGTGTTGCAAATATTTTTCTCTTTCTCAGAAAAATGAAAACTTTCTCTCTCAGCTCTCTCCTTCACTTCAATCTACAAACGTGAGGAAAATGACCTTCGCTTGCCTTTTTGAGAGAACCCTAGGGTTCATCTAATCTAACGGTGGAGATTAGATTAGATCGGTGGATGAGATTAAATGCTCACATTTATTTCTCATAAATATTAATTTCACTCACCCACTTAATTTTATCAAAAAGTGACTTTACTCTCTAAAGTCAAATTAAATGCTCCACTTAAGTCATTTAATGCAAGGGTCACTTTATTTCCCTTCACTAAATGACTAAGGCTAAAGTCACTTAGGGGAACACTTCCCTAGGTACAAAACTAACACTCACTCTTAGCGAGGAAGGTGTTCTACACCACTCCCAACTTGTCCCTGAAGAAGACAAACTTGCCCCTCCCCAAAGACTTCGTCAGAATGTCTGCTACCTGCTCATCAGTGGAAATGTATTGAAGCGTAATTGCCCCTCTTTGAACATAGTCTCGGATGAAATGATATCTGATCTCAATGTGCTTTGACCTGTCATGGAAAATTGGATTCTCATAGAGTTGGATGCAACTCTGATTGTCACAGTAAATCACCGTAGGCCTAAGCTCCTGACCAAATAGATTCACCAGCAACTTGGGAAGCCACAAGGCCTTGGAGCTGGCCAAACTGGATTCCATATACTCAGCCTCAGTAGAACTCAATGCAACGGATTTCTGCTTTCGACTAAACCACGACACTGCTGTCGAGCCCAAACTGAAACAACATCCGGAACTGCTCTTCCGGTCTGCCACATTGCCTGCCCAATCTGAGTTTGTATAACCAACCAATCTGATCCCCTCTGACCTCCTATAGTCCAAACCAAAATCCACTGTCCCTGAAAGATAGCACAACACATGTTTTGTATCGACCCAATACACACTCCTAGGCTCAACCATGAACTGGCTAAGAGTGTTCACTGCAAAACACAAATCTGGCCGAGTGTTGACCAGATACATCAACAACCCAATAAGCTGACGGTATACAGTAGGATCCACCAACTCTCCCTCAAAAGCATGAAGCTTCTTCGAGTTGGTGATCATAGGTGTCGACATAGGCCTGCAATCCTCCATCCTGGATCTCCTCAAAATATCGACCGCATACTTTCCCTGCCCCAGGAAAATATGTCCAGGCTCCTGCCAAACCTCCAATCCCAAGAAATAATGCATCAGCCCAATATCAGTCATCTCGTACTCTGCTGCAAGATACTTCTTGCAAGTTGCAATGGGTCTCTCTCTCCCTGTGATAAACAAGTCATCAACATATAGCAGAAGAACAAACGGATTATCTCCAACCATGATGAAGTAGAGATTCGGATCTGCTTCACTCTTCTGAAACCCCATACTCAGGAAGTAAGTATCGATCCTGGAGTACTAAACTGTACCAAGCTCTAGGAGCTTGCTTCAGCTCATACAGGGCCTTCTTCAACCTGCAAACATGAGACTCTCTCTCATGAATCTCAAATCCCTGAGGCTGCTCAATGTAAATCTCCTCCTGTATGATCCCATTGAGAAATGCGGTCTTCACATCCATCAAAAGTAGAAGGCTCAGAATCACGTGTACTAGCTACCAACAACATGCCCAATCTATCAGGCATCTTGACAGCTCTCACCTCCTCCTTGGGTGTCCCAAAATCTCGATCTTCCTTCAAGGTCTCCCGAAGCCACTTAGGCTTCTTATTCCCTAAAGATTGCTCCCACGCTGGCCAGTCCTCATTAGAAGAACTACCAGAGGTAGTACCCCCAGTCACCTGTGAACCTGAAGTTGGTGTACCAACACCAGGTGTACCTTGTAATCTTGATCCTGATCCTGATCCCGATCCCCTATAAGGTGTACCTGTAATAGGAGACCCATCACATGTCCTTGAAGACCCTACTGGCCTAACCACTGAACCTGGTGAACTTGTGCCAAAACTGTGCGGTCCTGTAACCCCAGAAACTTGTGATCCTGATTGTTGCGTAGATGGAACCTGTGAAACAACCTGAGGTGTAGTGACCTGCTACTCTCCCTGCTTTGACTCTCTCGACTTCCTGAAGGCCCACTCCTCAAACTTCATGTCCCTTCTCACCACCACTTTCCTTTGAGAGGGAAGGTAAATGCAGAAGGCCTTCGAAGTCTCATCATAGCCCACAAAGATGCCCTTCTCTGCAGTGGGCTCCAATTTTGTCCTCTTCTCTGAAGGGACATGAGAGTAAGTTAGACTACCAAATATCCAAAAATGGCTAACTTTAGGCTTCTTGCCTGAAAAACACTCCTCATGTGTCATATTCCCCACTGCCCAATGGGGACTCCTGTTCTAAAGATATACAGCGGTGCTGCAAGCCTCAACCCAGAGAAAGAAAGGAAGTGAGTGGTCATGTAGCATAGCTCGGGTTGCTCCAACAATGGACCGATTCTTCCTCTCTGCTACTCCATTTTGCTCTGGAGTATACGGAACTGTCAACTGTCTCCTGATACCCTCATGTCTGCAAAATCCATCAAACTCCTTGGAGTTATACTCACCCCCGTTATCTGATCTAAGAACTTGGATCTTCCTCCTTGTTTGGTTCTCCATTGAACTCTTGGAACCTCTGCAAGACTTCCTCAGACTTCTTGCTCTTCAGAAAGTAGATCCAGGTTTTCCTGGAATGGTCATCAATGAATGTCACATAATACTCGTATCCTCTCAAGGACACAGAAGATATAGGTCCGCAGAAGTCTGAATGTATCAAGTCAAGGGTCCCTGCTGACCTGCTATCATTGCTCGGAAAAGCAGTCTTGGTGTACTTTCCCAAAGCACACCCCCTGCACACATCACTCTGCCCTGTGCTGAACTTTGGTAATCCTGTAACCATGTGTCTCAACAACCCCAAGGTTGGATGATACAAGTGAGCCATCCTCCTATGCCAAAGCTCACAAAGCTCACTGCCGCTGCTATGTGCCAAGGGAAGCTGAGGCTGAAACAAGAGCCTATACAGTTTCCCACATCTCACTCCAATGGTAACTGAAGCAGATGGTCCTGTAGTCTTGGGAAACATATGCACGTGTTCATCTAGGAAAGACACCCCAAGACCCTGATCCTCAATCATGGAAACTGACACTAGGTTCTTATTCAACCCAGGTACATACAATACATCTCGTAACACCATGGGAGTCATGGACTCCCTCTTAAGTGTAATGGTCCCACGCCCAACAGCTCTGACTGCCGAGTCATCTCCCAACACAACCTCCACATCTGTCTCTGTCTATGAAAGCTCGAAGAACATCTCACGAGCACCTGTCATGTGACTTGAGGCTCTGCTATCTATATACCAAGTGCAGGAAGTAGATGCATTGTAAGAATGGTCTGTCACACAGGAAAACTCCCTCTGTCTATCAACATCCGCACTGGTGAGAATGGATGCTCTCTCTCTCTCAATATGCCCAGTGCATAGTGAAAACTCACTCTGAAATCTCACTGCAAAATCATCGATCTCAGCTGAAGCTGCTGTCTGCTGTTGCTTCTTCTTCTTCTTGTTCGGACACGTAGCAGCATAGTGTCCCATCTTGTGACATGCAAAGCACTTCACAGTGCTCAGATCCTTCTTCTGCCCATCCTGCTACTGCTTGGCCCCACCCTTCTTACTCTCGTCTTCTTCCCTTTCGTTGTCAATGCCACATGCTCCTCATCCTGTCTACTAGTAGAACTACTGCACTGCAAGAAACCCCTCTGAGTCTCCTCCTGAACAAAATTATGACAGACCCTGTCCCAAGATGGCAAGTTCTCTCTGGCCACCAAACCCTGTACAAACATAGCCCAAGGTGCAGTCACCCCATTCAAGGTTGTACGCACTAACTCAGGACCAGTAACCACCATCCCCACAATTGCAAGCTCATCTCTCACTTGAGAGATCCTAGTAAGATAAGCCATACAAACCTCTCCTTTGACCATCTTGATATTCTTCAGCTTCTCTCTAAGAACCATCTTCCTATTCTCATTAGAACTCTGAAATAACTCGGTCAAAGCACTCCACATCTCATGTGCATGATCCTTCCCTGAAATGTGTGGAATAACATGGTCTTTAACAACGTCCAAGATAATTCTCATGGCTTTAATGTCCTTCTTCACAAAGGCAGTTGCTGCTACTGGATCAACAGTAGCATTGGGAATGACAATGGGGTGAGCAGTAGTGTTATCAACTACCTCATCCCACAGCTCATTCTCTCTCAACAAAAGCACTATCATGGCCTTCCATGAGACAAAGTTCCTTGCCCCATCTAGTCTATCTTCACTTCTCAAACCGACGGAAGTCATTTTTCTCAAAGAACAAGTTTCAGCAAAAATGTACTATTGTCACAAATGTTTTTCCTGAATTCTGGAAATGACTGTCTCTCTGCTAAAATTTAGTTTTCTGCCCAACTCAGCGTTGATACCATGTGGATTTTTCACTAGTTTTCAGCCATCGGTTTATAAGTAAGATTGTCACTGTTTATTTCATTTTGAGAAAAATAAAATGCTGGAAATGAACATTAATTTTCAGACTTAAAACACTGCTGTAACTACTCTTTTTTTACTAACAGAAAATAAATAATCAGCACGCCATTCAACACATAGAACACGGTAATTTTCGGCCAATGGCCCTAGAAAAACCCACAAGAGGAAAACCAGTCAGAGAGAGAGAGATATTTTATTATCAGGAAAATTACAACAAAACTCAGAAATTTTCAGCCCAACTTATCTCAACCCGGAAGAGAAAATTTTTGCCTCGTTTTTTGTGCCAAACAGAAAAAATAAAACTTGTATTTTTCTAGTTTTCTGCTTCGATTTCCGTGCCGATGTACAAATTGATTGTATGGACCTCGAAATCCGCGCCCAGAAATCTACCTCGAAAACTGTACAGTACGGGCTGTACGGACCAACAATAAATGTTGATTTCCTCTCCTTGATTTTCGTGCCCTTTATGCTGTTGTTCTTTCCCTCGATCCAGTGTTGCAGATATTTTTCTCTTTCTCAGAAAAATGGAAACTTTCTCTCTCAACTCTCTCCTTCACTTCAATCTGCAAAAGTGAGGAAAATGACCTTCCCTTGCCTTTTTGAGAGAACCCTAGGGCTCATCTAATCTAACGGTGGAGATTATATTACATCGGTGGATGAGATTAAATGCTCACATTTATTTATCATAAATATTAATTTCACTCACTAACTTAAATTTATCAAAAAGTGACTTTACTCTCTAAAGTCAAATTAAATGCTCCACTTAAATCATTTAATGCAAGGGTCACTTTATTTCCCTTCACTAAGTGACTAAGGATAAAGTCACTTAGGGGAACACTTCCCTAGGTACAAAACTAACAAAGAGATGGAGTTGCTAACATGTGAAAGAAATGATTGCAACCCTTCGGAGATACAAGACCTAATCCAATAACATCACAAGGTGTTCGAAGAGCTTCTAATGGAGCTCCCACCAAACTGGAAGACAGAGCACTTAATTGAGGTAAAGCCAGGAGCAAAGCCTGTAAACATCAAAGCTTTCAAATATCCCCATCATCACAAAACAGAGATTGAGAGGTTGACCCAAGATTTGTTAAAATGTGGAGTCATTTAAAAAACCAGAAGCCCTTAAGTTGCTCCAGTAGTGCTAGTTCGAAAGAAGGATGGGTCCTTCAGGTTGTGCATAGATTATAGAGGACTCAACAAGGTCACAATTAAGAATAAATTCCCTATTCCGTTCATCAATGAGATGATGGATGAACTTCATGGTGCCAAGTACTTCTCGAAATTAGATCCGAGATTAGGATATTACCAAAAATCAGGGTTAGATTAGAAGACGTAGCCAAAACCTCTTTTCGTACTCATGAGGGCCATTATGAGTTCAAAGTAATGCCCTTCGGGCTAACTAATGCTCCAGCCACCTTTCAAGCCGTAGTGAACAAATTGTTCCAAGCATATTTATGAAAGTTCGTATTAGTATTTTTTGATGATATCCTCGTATATAGCAAAACATGGAGAGAGCATGTTCGACACTTAGATCAAGTACTAACCATCTTGGAAGAGCATCATTTTTTTGCAAAAATGTCAAAATGCACTTTTGGAAAAGAAGAAGTGGACTATCTTGGCCATATAATATCAAAAGAAGGAGTCAAAGTCGATCCCAGTAAGATCAAGGCAATCACTGAGTGGCCCCAACCAGATAATATCTCGAAATTACGAGGTTTTCTAGGCTTAACAAGGTACTATCGAAGTTATGTGAAAAATTACGCTCATAAGATGGCCCTCTTAACAAACTTATTGAAGAAAAATTCATTCTGATGGAATGATGAGGCAGAAAAATGCTTTGAAGCATTAAAGAACATTATGTCATCAACAGCGGTATTAGCAACCCCGGATTTCACAAAACCTTTTATTGTTGAGTGCTATGCTTCATGATTCGGGATAGGAGCAGTCTTGATGCAAGAAGGACATCCGATAGCTTTTGAAAGTAGGAAGCTCAATAAGAGAGAGAGTTTGAAATCCACATATGATAAGGAAATGCTTGCCATTATACATGCTTTGATACCAATGCAGCGAGAAGAGAACTCCAGATAAAAAAACTGAATGTATTTATTAAATTTTTTCGATATATCATTTTACAATAAGAATCCCACATATATATGTTTTTACGGGATAGAGATATGACTTCTCATGAAGTCATGTTGTTTCATAACTAATTACAATTATTTATACGATTTTCTTAGTTTTAAGCATTATTATTATCTTATTATTATTTACTTTTTTTTCTCTAATTAGTTATATATATAACATTCAGCCACAGTTTAAGATTGTAGTAGACATAGACCATGTTGTTAAGGTGGTGGGATTCTGACTTGTATGAGGGTCAGATTATAACTAGAGGGTGACAGGTCATAAATTGATATAAATCCAAAAATTAATTTGAACATTTCTAACCAGTTGCACTTCTTTGTCTGTGTTTTTTCAAACACACTCTACTTGTATTTGCACCATGATGAGCTGTAAGCTTGACTGATCACTTGAATGGTAATTTTATGTTAGTTTGGTACTCTTATGCGAAAGTTTGTCTAGCAAACATCTACAACAAATAAACAAAAAAAGAAACAAAGACTTAAATTATGTTTCCATCTCGTAGCAAATAGAGTGGAAAGAAAAGACATTGAAATTTAAAACATAGTGAAGCTTACTTGAGCTTTTAGTGGTTCTGTGTTGGACAGTAATGTCATAATCAAATGTTCGCTTTGCCAACCTACATATATCCATTTGTTTGGAAATCTCTTAGTGTTTAGTGAGAGACAACAACATCCTTTGAACACATTAGAGGAACCTATCCATAAACTTGGCATCAAATCTAAAATTGCATGAGTAAGAGAACACAAGGTTGAGGTAAAGCCCTGTTGCATGAATGGGACAATGGAGAGTATTGTTCCATTGCTTGTTAATCAATTTCCATATCTTTGATCGTTTGTTGAGTCCCTCATCTCCCTTTTCCTTGTAGTACCTACGAACAGCTTCCTTGGCCCTATCTATGGCCTCACTCAAACAGCCCATTGTAGGATTGTCACCTTCAACCAAGCAAAGATCCTTTACCAAAGTCTGCTAATGGCCCACACCTCCTACACTCATACAAAACTCTCATGACACACTAGTTTGATTATGGCTTTCCCGGTTGGTTCACATATGTATGTGTTGGCATCCCACTCATCTGAAAGAAACATTTTCTTCACCTCCAACATAGAAGTTAGGAAAGACTGGAGATAAATGAATCTAGTGGCGAAATACCTGATTGTGGGAATCACTAACTCCTTGTTCCCCATGAATTGTCTCATGAGGCTAAAAACATATGCATGTCTCATTGACTTTTGGTGTTTTGTCTTCCTCTAGACTCTTGGGTTTCCATCTTTCCTATGGGATGTGAATTGTATTAGAGCCATATTTATCGTTTTTTTAATAGTGAATTGAAATCGCTTTGTTCTCTCTTTGCAACTTCTATTTTTGTCTATGATTTCTGCATGTCTAAATCTGATAAAATTTTCAAGCAAATTCCCACATACAGTTGGGAGAATAGAGAACATTCAATAATGATTTGGTATCCCGCTCAATGCTAAAATTGATGTGTTCTGAAAGATGTAGAATCCTTGATCCTTGGGATGCAAGCCCATATGTTAGCCTTCCTAGCTTTAATAGGATGGGGGTCCTGATGTAACTCCTATGTATTCCTGTTGCAACTCTTATGCCCATCTATTTTAACTCTAGTGTTTATTTCAAATAATGTAGGCTGAGTTTTTTAAACGATATTATAGATTTCACTGAAATGGCTTCTCCTTTTGTTCTTCAGGCAACAATTATTGAGGGGATGCAAAAAGAGCTGCAGGAAAGGCCAACAGCAAAACAAGTGGAAGACCTTCGTAAGCAAGTTAAAATCTTACAGGTTGTATAATCATTTCTTTATTGACCTTTGTGTAAATATTTCTAGCCATTCAAGCATATTTATTTGGTTACTATTAAGGCAAATCAATTCCATTGAATTTTCAAGTACAAACTAGCTGGTTTTTAAAAGAAGCAATTGTCATAATTTGCACATTGTTTGATGATTCAAATGTGTGGTTGTCAATATTATTACAGATAGGACTTTGCAGTGCTCTTTGTTTTGCTTTCTGGACCAAAGTAAAATGCTTTAGATGCAAATCTTTTGCTGCTTGCAAATCAAGCCTAAGACCATTTGTTAGCAATAACAAAATGGCTCTGGCTTTAAGATGGAATATTTCCTAGTCTATTGGGAAATGGATAGAAAGACAATGGAAACATCAAAACCATTTCAATCTGATAAACGATGTAAACATGTAAATTGAAATATTGATATGTCTTCCAGCTGGATGGACAATGCTTTGACTGTTGTATATATCTGTGGTGCATCAGTTTTCCGGTAATTCACATTCTGAAAGCTGACTGAACCGATATTATCTTTATGATGAAAATTAAATGATTGAGGAAATGTTTCAATAACTCCATTAAAACCATTTTATTAAAACGTTGTGATTGAAGTTTAGCTCTTAAAATCTAAATATTTCCTTGCTTTCAAGGCTTTTAATCGAGGATGTAGAGTCTAGACCTTATCCTTATTCTATCAAGATAGAGCTTGATTGCCTTCTTTTTATTTTAGTGTAAGGTCTTTATAATTCTTTTATGCACAGGCCGTGGGTTATAATTCTATTGAGGCTGAAGATTGGGAGGTAGCTACGAGAGGCGAGGACATGACCAAATTAGAGACATTGTTACTAGACAAAAATAGGAAGATGGAACATGAACTAACTCAATTGAAGGTATACTGTTACTCAGATTGGAAGTAGAATGCTACAGGTTATTCTTGGCTGCAGGAATAGGGTTGAATACCTGTCTTTCCTGTCTTTCTTTCCTTTTCTTGAGAAAGTTAAAAGATTTTAAAAGGTTGTTATAGAACTACTGTCACAATTTGTGCAGTTTTTTTTCCTGCTGACATGAACATGTGCACAATGTTTTCTTTTAAGGTTAAACTTTCTGAAAAGACAAGTGTAGCTGAGGCTTCCGAAGCTAAAGTGAAAGAGCTTGGTATGAAGGTGGATGAACAACAGAAACTAATTTCAAAGCTGGAAGAAGACATATTAAAGGCCAGTTAATATTACCTCTATCATGTGCATTGAGTGATATCATATTAGATCATGGTTGTGATAAGTTTCATGATATCATTGGTTGATTTGTTTGGCAAGTTATGATGTATTCAGTTTGGTCTTGATGTGTTGTCTGAAATGCAGGGATATAGCTCAGTGGATCGAAGAGTGACAAAAGCAGATGATTGGGACCTTCCAGAGCTTGGCATTTCAGAAATTCTTGAGGTATTCATTGCAACCTAATCTTACCAAATGTGAATGCAAATCTTCCCCTTACTATATTTGTTTTCAGGTCTCTTCTATAGGTTTTTATCTCTTTTCTCCTTTCCAAATATTAGATGATATGTGGTTCAAGGCTACGAAGCCATCTAAATTATCTCTTTGACTTGGATTCCTTAACAAAAATACGTGTTTTAATCTACTGTTCTAGATTGTTTCTGTTTGTGTGAACATGTTCTAGCACACAAGCATAGCTGATCCTGGATTCCATCTATATAAACCTGTTTGTTGAAATCCAATGAAATGTAAAGTAATATAAAATTGATAGTTAAATATGGAGAATCAGATATTACCATCTAATGAAAGGAAATGAAGTATTAGATAGGTAGCTATTTTGATGGAACAAATGAAGTCATGTGTCCTTTTCTAATACATAGGAGGTAAGTATTTGCTAATAGGGGATAAAATGAGAAGTACGAATGATTTAACACAAAGTAAAAGAAAAGAGCATAGTCCTATCATGAATACAGTTATCAGAGCTGAGAAAAACTCTATCCATGATATATTGTCTATGGATGTAGGCCATAAAAATGGACATAAAGAAAACCTAGACTTCAGAATTTATCTAGACTCTTGGTATGCTTGGGAACAGGGAATTTCTAATGAAAGAAAATGACAATGTCATAGTCATTATCATGGCATATGATAAAACCAGTATTTGGAATGGACCCCCAAATACGCAACAATAATTTATAGGTGTAAGAGAAATGTTAATAAGAATGGTCGTAGAGTCATCTTTTAATAGTTATATGGAATCCATTGTACCACAAGCTACCTATTTTATTTTATCCCCTTCATTATTTTGCAATAAGTCATTATAAGATAGTAAGAAAAGGGAAAAACAACATTCTCTGCAAACCTAGAATTCTTCTTTGATGACTAATCTGGCCTCAATCCAAATAGGGATTCTTGATTGATTGCTTTAGTAAGAAAAGGGTATAGATGGAGGAATCAGTCACTGGGTGGAATAATGTGACCATGAACAAGGTTTAAGTGGAAGCAGTTACGATGCAATCTGCTAGGATTCTGATATAAAGAATGGTAATCATACATAAATCTGTTGCATACCTGACCCTCTCTGTTCACACCTTCAAGGGAGGTGGGGCACAACCAAATTGAACTTCCAGGCAACTTAAAAAAAAGGCTGTTATATGTGCAGCTATCTTAATAGAGTATGCGTATAAATCTGAAGCATGGTTTTGCTAGCATAAAGCTAAGGGCATTGAGCTTATGATGACCAATGGATTCAATTGTAACAAAATAACTTTCTGTGATACTTTCAGTATCAGTTACATGATAATTGTGCCATTCTTCAGTAAAAATTTAACAAAGATTTTATAAAGTATTCCTATTCATTTTCAATGGTATATGACCAATGGACTTACTTGTAACAAAAGAATTTTATGTGATACTTCCAGATAATTGTGCCATTTTTTAGCAAAATCTTCACAAAGATAAATAGATTTATACAGCATTCATATTCATTTTCCGTGGTATCTCATCAATAAAATTAGATATTCCTTGCCTTTTATCCATTTAAACTAAACAACACAGTATAAAATTAGAAGGTTCAGAGAAGTTAAACCCTCATCTGGCATTTATCTGCACTGCACCAAATAGCTGCTCGGGAATGATTTTCCTCCAAGCCATAGGCAGTCCTTTGTGGCTGCTGTCCCGTTGAGATGATTGTGTAAGCTTTACTTGTGGGCTGAGGGAAAGGTTGACATCACTTTGTGGCCCATAAACCTAGGCATGGTGGCCCATAAACCCTCTTGGGGATGGTGCCCTCCTCTTGAGTTGTGTATAAATACACAACTTACCTTTCATTTGTAATATGATCTTGTGGTCATCTATTTATTCATTTTATAGCCTACAGGCACCATACACTATTTCCATTCTTGTTCTTGGTTGCTGGCTTGGTTATCTTTCTCACTATAATGCTTTTGTGGACTCTCTAGCTCACTTCATCCTTGGCACTTTTGTTGCAGGTTATTTCTCTCTATAATGTACTTACACTAGGGTTACTTCTCTCTGGGGCTGTGCTTGTGCTGGCTGTTTTCTCCAAGTTATGTAGGATTTAGCATTTAGGTTTTACTGGTTGATTCCATTTGATCCTCTCTCTCTCTGATGGATCTCAACGTGGTTTCAGAGTGGTTGTGAACTGCCCTTTCTTGTTTTTCTACTAATTAAGGTTTTCTTCTTGGCTATTTATGCTGGTATCTTTTGTGATCAGTTATTGTAGTGAAGTGTGCCCAATTTAGAGTATTTGAGTTGTTTTTCTGGTGATTTTATTTGTTGGAGCAAGGTCCCTTATTTGAAGTTTGTCTCTGTTTAATGCACTTTTTTGGATACCTCTTGCACAAGATTGGAGCACTTAGCATTGGGTCTTCCCTGCTAATTTATTTCAGAGTTTTCTCTTTGGGCATGTTTGGAGTTTTTAGCTGGTGGCATCACTTGTTGTCTGAGACTGCAGAACCAGGGTTTCAGAACATCTTCTTTACTTATTCTCAACAGGTGATCCAAGTCTATTGGCTAGTGGCATCTGTAAAAATTTTGTTTAAAATTCAAACTAGGGCTAAACAATATATTTATTTTGTTACTGGAAACAACACATGAATTTCTTTTACTAGTATTGCAGCGGAAAGAAAATACTGAGAAACATCCACAACATCACATAAAATATAGACATAGTATTTGGGTATGGAAACCCCCAGATAAAACCCAAGATAGGAAAACCGGTGCAGCAGTCAGATATGCAATTTATATTATGAAGATATGGAACTTTTACAAGCAGCAGATAAATTCACCCAACCTGGTGAATTGAAACCTCTACAGAAACACTGGACAAATCTAGCAACCCAGCACACCCTTAGCGCAACTGTACGGCCTCTGCGTCAGCAATATTGCCTCCTCTGCGTAGCTGTATGGATCCATACGACGCTGACGTCAGCTTGTGCGGATTTTGTACGGTTGTACGACTGCCCTCTACCGAATGGTATGGCTGCCCTCTACATGACTTTGTATGGCCTCTAGCTCAGCCTGGAATCTCGGTGACTCTGTCGGGTGAATGCTCCTCCGTCTTCTTAGCAAATTCCTCCGTCAGACTTCTCTCTGTCTGTATCTCTCCTGTGTACGTGTCCTCTCCACCAAATCTCCTTTTAACTCAATGGCTAAGCGGAAACCCTAACCCTCACTATGGATCAATGGATGTGATCCTCCGGTGAGATCAATGGCCAAGATTAGATTAGCCATCACTTAAATATTTCACTTCTCACTTTATAAAAGTTATTCCATTAAGTCAAAATCAAATTAGAATTATTAATGTATTTTCCTAAGTCCAAACTTAGCAAAATAACATTAAATACATTTGAATTCCTATTTAATGTCTTCCTAGCATGCAAAGACACATGCAATGCTAGAAGGCCTTCTTTGTTGCCACTTTCTAATGCTCCCTCTCAATAAGGAAGGGATTCGGTAGCAACCCCAACTTGTCTTTGAACTTCACAAAACTGTGCCTGCAAACTGCCTTGGTGAAAATGTCCGCCACCTGCTCATCTGTCTGTATGTACTCCAACGAAATGGTTCCTCTCTGTACACAGACTCTCAGGAAGTGGTAACGAATGTCTATGTGTCCAGCCATGGAACAATGGATTTTCACATAGCCTGATGTCAGTCTGATTGTCCCAGTGAACTATTGTAGCCTCTAGTTCACACTCACACAACCCTGAAAGCAACTTACTCAACCACATTCCCTCACAACATCCAAACTGGCTGCCATGTACTCAACCTCTGCCGAGCTCAATGCAACTGATTTATGCTTCCTGCTGAACCAAGAGACAACCCCTGATCCAATGTTGAACCAACAACTTGAAGTGCTCTTTCGGTCCTCTACACATCCTGCCCAGTCAACATCTGTGAAGCCTGCTAATTGTACACTCCCCCTGTGCTCATAAACCAACCCATACTCCACTGTACCTCTGATGTAGCGAAGTATGTGCTTTGCAACCGTCCAATGCACTCTCCGAGGGTCCACCATAAACTGGCTCAAAGAGTTGACTGCAAAGCTAATGTCTGGCCGTGTGTTAACCAGATACATGAGCGATCTGATAAGCTGACGATACAATGTAGGATCAAATCCGTCTGACCCTGATGCATCAATCTTCCTCCAGTTGGAAACTAGAGGTATGGCCATAGGCTTGCAATCCTCCATCTTGAATCTCTTCAAGATCTCTACTGCATACTTACCCTGTTTAATGAGGAAACACTCGTCTCTCTACCAAACCTCCAAGCCTAGGAAGTAATGCATCAACCCAAGGTCTTTCATCTCAAACTCGACTGCAAGGTTGGACTTGTAGTCGTTAATCAAGCTCTCATCTCCTGTAAGAAAGAGATCATCTACATATAAGACCAGTATGAGAGGTACCTCACCTATCAAGAAGTACAAGCTGTGATCTGCCTCACTCCGCTGGAATCCCATCTTCCGTAGATAACTGTCTATCCTCGAGTACCATGCTTGAGGTGCCTGCTTGAGCCCATAAAGAGCTCTCTGCAACCTGC
The DNA here is from genome assembly GCA_001517045.1 of Pseudotsuga menziesii. NCBI lineage: Eukaryota > Viridiplantae > Streptophyta > Pinopsida > Pinales > Pinaceae > Pseudotsuga > Pseudotsuga menziesii. The sequence goes on from LPNX010133947.1 coordinate 642,578, forward strand.
ATACATGTGTCTCCCTGTTCTCCACATCAAACCCCTCTGGTTTCTCAATGAATACGTCCTCCTCTATAACTTTGTTGAGGAAGGCAATCTTGACGTCCATCTAATGGACACGCCAACCCATCTTAGCTGCTAATGAGATAAGGGTCTAAAAAGAAGAATACTTGGCAAGAGGGGGGGAAGGTATCGTCATAGTCAATACCCTCCTTCTGTGAAAACCCCTTTGCCATGAAGCGTGCCTTGTACTTCTCCACGCTTTCATTTGTTGCATGCTTCACCTTGTCGATCCATTTGGATCCCACCACCCTTTTACCTTCTGGCCTAGGCACAACCTCCCATACTTGATTCTTCATGATTGAGGCATACTCCTCAACCATGGCCTCTTGCCACACGTCATGTTGTGCAGCGTCCTCGAAACTAGAAGGTTCAGAGTTAATCAACTTCGTCATCAATGCCATATAGCCGAGTCTCTCTAGTGGTTTGCTCTGTCTCATGGAGTTTTGTGGAGGATTCGCCTTCCTAGAATCCTGAATTGTGGACCTAAACCACTTAGGCCTTGGCCTAGTGTCTATCTGCTACGACTGCTGGATATTTGTCTACTGCTGCGGCTCATCCTCCAAGTCAATGACTGAAGGATCTTGTCCACTTGACTCCCTTTGACTACCAGAACCTGTTCCTTGTGTCTGTACATGTACATGTACGTCTGGCTCCTCCAACTTGACCCCCGAGACCTATGTTGGATGCTCCTTTGCTGGTAAGTCCATAGATCTCCGCAAGGCCCTTTCCTCATCAAATTGGATATCCCTGCTCATAATGATCCTCTTGCGAGCAGGAATATAAAATCTGCATGCCTTCAAAGTCTATCTATAACCAACAAGTAGCCCCTTTTCTCTTGAAGGGTCCATCTTCTTCCTAGTGTCAGGATGAATGTGACAATAGCAAACACTCCCAAATATGTGAATGTGACTCACATCTTGTCGAGTTCCTGTGAAGACCTCCTCGGGTGTCTTTCTCCCCAAAGTTGTATGGGGACACCTATTCTGAATGTATACTGCGGTCTTGTATCCTCGACCCAAAGGAATAGTGGTAATCCCTAATCAAATAGCATGGCCCTTGCTGCTCCTACCATTTTCATGTTCTTTCTCTCTGCCACTCTAGTCTGCTGTTGGGTATGAGGCAATGTGTGCCACTTCTTGATCCTCTCTGATGAACAATACTCCAAGAACTCATTGGAGGTGTACTCACCCCCGTTGTCTGTCCTCAACACTCAGATCTTCCTTCCTATCTGGTTCTCTACGAGAGTCTTGAATTCTCGAAACTGCTCAAAGACCTCCGACTTGGCCTTCAGGAAATAGATCCAGGACTTCCTGGAATAGTTGTCAATAAAAGTGACGCAATAGTTGTAACCACTGAAAGATTGGATACTCATAGATCTAGAAACATTCAAATGTACTAAGTCCAAGGGCTCCTTAGATTTGTGCTCACTCTATGGGAAAGGTTTCCTGATGTTCTTCCCTATTGCACAACCCTTGCAGTGGTTATGCTTCTCCTCTTGTACTTGAGTAACTCCAATGATAGCCTGCCTCAAAAGCCTTAGTGCTCCATGGTGTAATTGTGCCATCCTCCTGTGCCACAACTCACCCTGATTGCTCCCGCTACTGATTAGGACCTTTGTAGGCTCGAAGTGTAGTCTATACACCTTCTTGCTCCTGATCCCAATCACCCGATCCAAACTCCTATCTGACCCCTTTGGCCTGATATACACTCTATGGTCTCGGAACTTCACCTGAAATCACTTGCCCTCTAGAGTGGAAACGGATATGAGGTTCTTGGTCAACCCCGGAACATATAACACATCAGCAAAGCTGAGTGGTTTGCTAGACTCCCTTTGAAATGAAACAGTGCCAACTCCATGCGCCTAATACCGCGCATCATCACCTTGCTCAACGTGGATACCAGAATATTTTATGAAGTTAGGAGAGTCTGTGCCAACTCCCTGCGCCTGATACCATGCATCATCACCAAGTTCCACCCTCCTGCAAGTCCTTGAAGAATCTTTTATGTCCAGTCATATGACTAGATGCTCCACTGTTGATGTACCAAATACTGCTACATGTGGTGCTGTCCATGCAAGCTATCAAACAAAACTCCTCATCGATGTTTTTGCTGAACTCCTTCACCTCTGCAGAACATGCCATTGGGGTATTGTTCTTCTTCTTCCTGTTTGGGAACTGGGAGGCGAAGTGTCCTTGCTTGTGGCATATAAAACACTTGACTTTGGACATGCCAAGGTTCTTCTTACCACCCTTCTTCTTCTTTGCATTACCCTTGCTCTTCCTTGTCAAGGCTAGAGCCTCCTCATTCACAATCTGTGGAGCACTGCTAGATGAGCCTGATCCTTGAGCCATGCGAGTCTCCTCCTGCACAAAGTCATCCCACAATCTTTTCCATTTAGGGAGCTTCGCCCTAGCCACAACACCCTTGACAAAGGTGTCCCATGGCTTAGAAAAGCTATTGAGGGCTATCCGAACTAGCTCCTCATCCTCAGTCTTAGAGCCAACAGCTCCAAGCTCGTCTCTGATCTATGTGAGCCTTGTGAGTTAAGGCACCACTCATTCTCCCTTGGCCATCCTGGTACTGTGCATTCTCTCTTGCAACACCATCTCCTGGTTCTCTTTCTTGCTCTGGTAAAGACTTTCCAAGGCCTTCCACATCTCTGATGCAGTCTTCTTCCCAGAAAGGTGAGGGACTGTGTGGTCCTTTACTCCATCCAAATCACAAGAATCGATGTGACCATCGACAAGGACAAAGGGAACATAAACAAATTAGTTGTGATTCCAAAAAATAATGCAGACAAAATCAACAAACTGGGTGGAAACACAAAACGAAAAATTCCATCCAACAAATCGATCAGCAAAAGGTCACAATGAAGGTTAACTTGGGATGGACCACTTCACAAATGATGCAACATTTTTACTTAGGAATTCATAACTCATATCCTCTTGCTTCATCTAGTGTCGCAGCTACCATCACAGAAGATCACGAAAAGGTATCACAAGCAAGAACAAGAGATAAAGTCTTCCATAATTATGCTTAGGACAAATCATTTCTAAGGAGGAAGAAATGTAATAAACAAAATATATATAATATATAAATATAAATAAACATTAACAATTTAAATCAATAATTAATATTCAATAAACTAATATGTAATGAAGGGACACCTTCCTGATGAATAGTCATGTCTCTTTGCAAAAGGGCACCCTTGCATGGGTATATATATGAGCCCACATTCTCAGTTATATTCATCTCATTCGATTTTATATACTCATTCAATGTATTATTATGGATTACCTTAAATTCCAAATATTAATTAATTATCCAAATATTTTGGATAATTAATGCATGAGCGAACTTTGTTTGTCACAATTGCCTCCCATAGGTCATGTGTAATTAAAATAAAATACATAATTTAATATCATATTCCAGATATACCAGGTATTTTGGATAATTAATGCGTAAACGAACCTTGTTTGTCACAATTGCCTCCCATGGGTTATGTGTATTTAAAATAAAACACATAATTTAATATCATATAACAATAATAATAATAAATTAAATAAACTAAAGGTCACAACCTTTCACCTTTGTGACTAGTCCATGCTTATAAAGTAAATCACCACAAGGATCAGTGCCTCAATCAAATAACTTATTATTAATTATATATTTATCCTATATTGATTTCAAGTATCTTTCATTCTTATGTTGGATATTTCTTCATATACGAGTGATTGTTCATTATATTGGTCCTAGAGCCCAACTTGGGTTGATATTATGGGTGACACTGTCTCCTGACCGCAGGTCAAATTTGTAATGTTCCCAAAAGTGACATGCATGCAAACCCTAAAAATGACATGCATGCAAACCCTAAAAGTGACATGCATGACATCTAAGTATTATTTAATGATGCATGCACTCAATTAAGTTTCCATGTGCATACATGCAAGTCAGCTGCAAATTAGAAGTTAAAGTGACCTAATTAGGTCAAAAGTTAGGGTTTTCGTAGTTGAAAGTTATAAAAGAAAGATAAAGTGAATGGAGACTTTANCTTGAGGAGCAGCACAATGTGCGGCCATAGCAGTTGGGGTTGGAGACAGTGTCTTTAGCTAACGGGATTTCAGCAGTGAGATATCCGCCCTAGTCTCCTTCAGTATAAACCATCCAGGTTTGTCACTATGTCTATTGCATTCATCATTATCCAGTGTTCCAGTATATGTCCGAAGGTTATTTGCAGGTTCATTTGTACAGCTGGGGCATTTAGCTGGGAAACCCTAGTCATTCACCAAGACTCTGGATCACCATATTTCTTCCGCATGCATCCTGCATCCTCACTGATAGGATCACTCTATTGCATTGGGTGATTATCAGTTATCAGATTGTCCATCCAGGGCAGCTAGAAGCAGTTTACAAGGTTGTGGGGGCGTGAGCAGCAGACTGGGAGATCAATTCGCTAGGGCATCTAGAGAGGTCAAAACTCTTGCATGCTCTGTCCATCCTCTCCGGCACGGGCACACCTTCCTTCCGACTTATTTCCAGTTGAAACTGACCATCCCTTCAGCAAAAACGTCACACTTGTTTGATTCAGCCATCCGAGGTATTGCAACAGAAAACAAGGTCATTTCTTCATCAGCTCAGCTCATTTTGCATGTGTATTCTCTCTGGAGCATATTCAGCCGGCTTATCAGTGGTAAGTGTTCATTCTATCCTGCAAACCCTAACCCTAATTTCAGCTATAAAATAGGGAAATTTTGCATGGCAGTTTGCATGCCCGACTGTTTTAGTAAATTTGCATAGAAATAGAAAATATCAGGATTTGGGATATTACGGTGGTATCAGAGCTATTTTCCTTGCCAGCTATGGGCATGCAAAAATATAAATGAATTCAGAGGGCCCATACAACATTACTCACAGGAGACAGAGGTATAGAGATAGAGAAGAGGAGTTAGAGGACGTAGATTTGGGGAATAGAGAATATCAGTTTGGAAAAGGCAAAGAAACAATGGCCGATGATGATAAAACAACTTTCGATAGTCTCATATCAGCCATAAAAGAACTCACTAATGGGCAAAAAGAAATGATGAGAACCTTCAGGCAAATGACTGAGAAGAATGGGCCCACCCCACACAGTTCCTTATTTCCCTACAGTGATAGGGTGTCCACCAGCAGTAGTAGGGAGCACTTACATACCAACATGCAGAGCCATCCTCATATATACAAACCTTTCCAACCTACCATGCCTCAATTCTTAGATAGTCCAACTGCAGTGCCTCTAGCACAAACAGAACCAGAAGAATCCATGAGTACCTATCTGAGAGAATATAGAGCTTTAGGAGGGGACTTCCATTCAACCATGACCTTCACGGACTTCTGCCACTTTAAAAGTAAGAACAAACCCAAAGCTTACAATAGGCCATTCACCCAAAACTATGAGTTACAACGCACCGTAGGGAAACTGACGATCCCTACCTTTGAGGGTAACTGGGGTGGCCCAGCCCGGAATTGGGTGCAGAAGTTGGATACATACTTCCAACTCAACCCCATGATTGAGATAGATGCCATTAAATTGTCTACTTTGCATTTGGATGAGGATTTCCTTAAAGGCATAGTTAAGCTTCATTTGGAGTTAACAGTACATGATGAGGATGTGCATGAGGAGATAGCATTAGAGCCATCCTGTGAGTCTAGCGACACAAGCACATTCGCTAGTCAGATTGTGGACAAACCATATGATGAGTTGGAGTTGGTACACCCTTCATCACCTACAGCAGGAATCTAGACAGTTATGACAGGCGAAATACATGAGGTGCAAGGCAATGAGCTCAGCGGTCGAGACAATGAGCAGTCACACATGGAGGTTAGGGAGAGTTTATACATGCATGAGATAGAGCTTCCAGATGATAGTCGCCGAAAGAAGATTGAACGGGTTAAAGAAAGCATTCTAGCGATGAAAGACAGGACCAAGATACTCCGAGACACCATAGTACAGCGAGATGTTGAGCTTACAGTTCTTCGAGTTGTATGTATCGAGTCAGAGGTCAAGCTGTCTAGTATTGAAGAGCAGTTGGATTCCTTGATGGGGCAGCAGAAGAAACATACTATTGCATTTCAAAGCAATCCTCTTAAGGAGTACATAGACAGGGCTTGCAATAGCTTGAGTCCACATTTGCATAATGGTGGATGGCTTTTACAAGTTGGCCAGGATCGAGAAATTGACCAGCAATATATGAGCATTCCAGTTGAAATCAGAAGGGTAGAATGTCAGCTTGGTAGGATTATTACTTGTGATGGTGCTTATGGACAAGGTACTTTTCGGGGGTTGGATTGGAGAGAGATTAAGAGTTGGTGTCCTATTCAGTGGGCTATTCTTGGGAAGACATTCCTAGCCAAGGGTATAGTCCCACAAGTTTGCATTGGGATCTAGGCGGAAGACCTTATGAGGGATGGATACAGTGTTTACTGATGGTGTTACTTGGGACTCTACATGATGCTCCTTGTGTCAATACTACGCAGGGTAGTGGTGGATGCATTTTGACCTCTGCAATTCTCAGATTGATTTGGGACCCTGGGATCATCCTTGGATTCAGTGGGATCAGTTGATTGATTGTGGATTTGCGTTGGCATTGCTTGAGGACAAGCAATCTTTGGCGAGGGAGGACTGTAATGTTCCCAAAAGTGACATACATGCAAACCCTAAAAATGACATGCATGCAAACCCTAAAAGTGAGATGCATGCAAACCCTAAAAGTGACATGCATGACATCTAAGCATTATTTAATGATGCATGCACTCAATTAAGTCTCCATGTGCATGCATGCAAGTCAACTGCAAATTAGAAGTTAAAGTGACCTAATTAGGTCAAAAGTTAGGATTTTCGTAGTTGAAAGTTATAAAAGAAAGATAAAGTGAATGGAGACTTTACTTTTGGATTATTATTGATTTTGGAGCTCTTGAGTAGCAGCACAGTGTGCAGCCACAGCAGTTGGGGTTGGAGACAACGTCTTCAGCTAACGGGATTTCAGCAGTGATATATCTGCCATAGTCTCCTTTAGGATAAACCATCCAGGTTTGTCACCGTGTCTATTGCATTCATCATTATCCAGTGTTCCAGTATATGTCCGAAGGTTATTTGTAGGTTCATCCGTACAGTTGGGGCATTTAGCTGGGAAACCCTAGTCATTCACTAGGACTCTGGATCACCATATTTCTTTTGCATGCAGCCTGCATCCTCACTGATGGGATCACTCTACTGCATTGGGTGATTATCAGCTATCAGATTGTCCATCCGGGGCAGCTAGCAGCAGTTTACAGGGTTGTGGGGGCGTGAGCAGCAGACCGGGAGATCAATTCGCTAGGGCATCTAGAGAGGTCAAAACTCTTGCATGCTCCGTCCATCCTCTCTGGCACGGGCACACCTTCCTTCCGACTTATTTCCAGCTGAAACTGACCATCCCTTCAGCAAAAACTTCACACTTGTTTGATTCAGCCATCCAGGGTATTGCAGCAGAAAACAAGGTTATTTCTTCATCAGCTCAGCTCATCTTGCATGCGTATTCTCTTTGGAGCATATTCAGCCGGCTTATCAGTGGTAAGTGTTCATTCTATCTTGCAAACCCTAACCCTAATTTCAACTATAAAATAGGGAAATTTTGCATGGCAGTTTGCATGCCCGACTGTTTCAGTAAATTTGCATAGAAATAGAAAATATCAGGATTTGGGATATTACAAAATTGCATTGCCATTGGCAGCAAAATCGTTGGCCTTTGGCCATTTTATTCTCAAGAAGCATGAGCCAAAAACTAGGTTATCCTTTGAGAATCATTCCACTAGCCTAAGATAAATGTTGTTACACTTGATTCTTGCTAGTAGATATACTTGTACATGTAGAAGTATTAGTGGGCAAATCAATTTGAAGAACAACCACATAGGAGAGGAAAATGTGCATAGGTTATTCACTATTATTACATAGAGCCTTCATTCTGAAAAATAAGGATAAGCCACCATTAACCATCATCTGGAAAGGGGTCACCAACAGAATGGAGCATGTAACTTGAGTATGCAGGGGAAAGTAGCAAATGGCCAAGAACACGTTAGAGAAACAGTGGGTTCTTTGTCAAACTTGGACTCACATGAACCTGGAGTGTATGTTGGAAGTAACTACTGACACTTTGGATCATAGACTATCATTAATGGAGTAAACCACACCCTCAAAACTCCAAATTGTGTACCCCTCTGATATGCATGTCACTTGTTTTAAAGTTGATGTCTAGTAGTATCTTGAAATAGATGGCAGGGACCTCTCGGACTCTCATGTGTCTTGGTAAGGAAAATGATCTCCCACATGGCAAGCAGATCCTAGAGTACCTGGGGAAGATGGATGCTACCCATGGACGACTTGCATGTGGCAATAAAGCCTCACAAATATTTAAGGTCGACTCTATCTAGTCTCATAGCCTATAGGAGGCTCAACAGGAGTAATAATACCTTATTTGTGTTTACCAAGTCCACTACCAAAATAACCCATCTTGCGATGCAATTTGGAACCGAACCCCTTAGTATAGGTCTTGCTCTCAGAGAAACAACTGATGCATCCTTCTAACTTAATTCATTCATGAGCTTTTGTTGATGAGATTCAAGTTTACTTCGATCTTGTTATAATTCAAGGTCCAATTATAAAAAGTTCCATTGTAGTTTTTACCAAGACCAACAAGACTTGAATCTCTATCAAATAACAAGCCATGTGTCGAATTCCATCCTTAATTGATCTTTCATACTTCTTTGACAAGATTCATATTGATGTCACGCAGAATGAGGATGGACTTGTCCCTTTCAGTGAACTGCTGCTGATGCAGAAGATCATAATCACACTTGAAGTCCTCATCCTGAAGTTAAATATTAGTTTCTCAGAATGAAAGATTCCACTCATGAACACTGGAAATATCATTCTGAAGAGAAGAAACTTCATTGCAAGGTTTTTCAGTAGTATACTGTAACAAAGAAGCAACGTTATGAAGCTTGGCTTTAAAGTCCTGCAGTGATGTGATATTATTGTGGAGTAGGATGTTAGATTCCTTAAATGTAGTAATCCAGATTTGAAGTTGAGGAATAGTTCATGATGCATGGTATTAATGGCATGCAAGGAAGCAAATTTATTACAAAATTTCTCGTTAGATTCCCACAGAAGGACAACTTTCTTCCCAGGAATTTTCTGGAGTTTTTTATCAACTACTGTGGAGGAGAGTATAGGTATTCTGCAATAGTCAAATTGATGGTCCTGCTGCAGAAATTATGAGCAGGGCACCCAAAGTATAAGGGCCCCTGCGAAAATAAAAGTTTCTCCTTTCAAAAAATTATCTTCCCAACGATTTGTTACAACATATATTAACTTCAACAGTGGATCAATCACCTCTGAAAAATGCCTCATCCTAGTAGAAGACGGTTCAAAAACAATGTGACCACAAGTTGAATAATTGGGGTCAATGCATGCCCGATGCACCAAAGCAACGCTGCAATAGGTCTTAAAATGAGGGTTTTCTAACGTTTGGTTAGGTTTCATGCAAAGAGTTTTGAATTCCTTAGCCCATGCTTCATTTTAAATTCTTTCATTTTGCAGGGCTATAACTTGTGGTTTTGAGTTAGTTATGTATTTTAATTTTTTATTATTTTGCAGAAATTATTCTTAACAAGAATGGAACTACATAAAGAAGGAATACATGTCTAAATGATTTTTTGTGGGAGTGTCGTGGAATGATAGTACTACATTTTGTATTCCTTGGAAATATTCTAAATTAGTAAATGTTTTCTGTTACGTTCCCATGATGATTTTTAAAGGCTGCAACTTACAGCATATATTTTCGTCAATTTCCTATGTTACTCCAGCATTGATAGGCATTCTTTATTCTTCAAAGTTATTTTTAACTAGAGTATAAGCTTGACTATTGTGTTATAACTCTACAGAAAACCGAATTCAGAAAGGGTCAAGCAGATGAGGAGCAGAATTCAATGCTACAGGTGATTTGCAGCCAACGTGACAGATTCCGGCAACGCCTAAGGGAAGCTGAAGAGGTAGCAATTGTGTAGACCTTGATATGAGTAGGATGGTGAAGCTGGTGAATTTGTTATTGTACAAGCTAGCATTAATACATTCTATTTGTGCTGGATATTGCTTTATATATGTATATGGTCAGCAAAATAGTGGATGAGTAATAGCAAGTGACAATGCTTCGAAGTGTAATTGCAATGCCTAAGATAAGGAGACAAAACACCCACTAAGCAATCCACACATCACTTCATCAATCACCCCACCAATTTCTCCATCATTTGCTCTATTGGTTAACTCCATCCATTTTTTGATATTGTGTACTAATATAAATCTAATGCATATAGTGTTCAAGATGTGTTCATTTGAGGCTTTTCTCTGTTGTATTATGTCTTAGTGTGAGTCTTCTTGTTGTTTGTGTGTACATATCATTTGTTATTGGAATGATTTGCATGAAATGTGGAAAGGGGTATGAGGTGGAAATGTGATATATAAAAAATATAAATAGTTCAAAAAAAAAATATATTTTTAAAGTAACATTGTATCTTGCAAAAAAATACATGAAAATTTGGTAGGAAAGCCCATATGTGTATATGAACTCCCATAGCTGATTTCGCTACGCAAAATTAAAAACCAGCCTTTATAGATGTGGCTATATATATAAATCAGCCTTTATATAAGAGGCTACATATGCCAAAATATAAAATGAGTTAAAGCCTAAGCTCCTAGGTAGCCCATCTAATATTCATCTTTAGCAACAAAAATATAACAAGATGCATGTTCAATGGTGGCTCATGGAATGGAAGAAGTGTTTCCAGTTTCATGATCTTTAGTGTTTAGAGTAGGAAGGGAGAGGTAGAGGCAGGAGGATACAAGATCAGAATACCCTTCCTTATGAGACCCACTCATATATTCTTTACCCCTGTGAGACACAAGTGTTCATTTTACTAACCCCAGCTCTAGATAAATAATTTCCTAATGATTTTCCTTGCTGAAAATTAAATTGCAGCTCACTGAATAATTTATAGTTGTTGGAATAATTAACAGAGTTTTGATAGTGGAATAATTAACAGAGTTTTAATAGTGAAATTTGCTGCCCTTCAAATCTGTTTTTCATTCAAATAACATCCAAGCATACAAGGGATCCCTCACTGGGAAAATGGCCCAATGAGAAAAATGCAATCTATAGCAAACTTGTCAAATTTGACTTTTTGATAAAAGTTCTCTGCTTTCAAATTGCCCCAGAAACCCTCTGCTGCACCTGTATGGCCTGCTTGTATGGCTTGTACGGTTGTGTTGTATGGCACTGTAAGGATGGCTGTACGATCCGTATGCCCCGTACTGCCCGCGGATCCTCCTCCGGCTTGTTGTAAGGTTGCGGCCTACTGTATAGCCTGCTGCTATACAGCTGAGCTGTACATCCCTCTCTGCAGCTGGTTGAGTCTCTACCTACTAGTACAGCCCACCTACAAAATATTCGTGGCCGTTGTCTTCTTCTCTCTGCCATATCTAAAAGTGAAAGTCCTTCTTCACTCTCCTCAAATTGAGTTTATTTGTGTTGTGTGTTGATGCAGGGGCATTCCGACCCTTGGCAAACACAGTCGGGAACACAAAAGTCGGTTGGCCGACGGAAGAGGAAATCCATCAATGAGAAGATAAGTTGAAAGAAATGAGCCGACAGACGAGAGTTAGATGAAAACAGTTGGCGGATGGACCGACAGGAAAGCAGAACAAGGTAGGAGTAGTTGCAACTTGCAAGAGTAACTACAGAAGTAATGGCCGTAGTTGAGGAAAGACAGATGGCGCAAAGAGCTGAACCAGTTGCATGTGATATCTGAGGAAGAAACCAACTGCCTGGAACTCTCGAGGCGCTTCTAGAAGACGATTTGACCGAGCCCTGCAGGCTATGAATAGGGAATTTCCAGATTGAGAAGGGGTGGTTATTGCTACGGTCCCTGAGTCTTTTATGTCCCAGTGAACATTGTATATTAGTCGTTTCGACTAAGCAATAGAGCATCAACTCTGAATGCAATTTTATGTAAATTTTCCTTATGTTAATTTGCTTGTTAAGTTAATAAAAGCCATAATCCTTGGCAATTCGCTGCGTGTTCTTGTGTGGGTGTTCGCTTTGTTTTTGTTGTGTGCTTTGATCTACAAACGGTCGAGCTCGTGCTTGCATCATGTGTTTTCTCCTCTCCCCTTGGCTGCCTTTTATAATCTTGAGATGAACCAAAACCCTCACCTCCTAAGTGATCAATGTTGAATTTTAATCTATTTACAGATCTTGACAATTATTTCACAATGATTTTCAAGCATTCATTTCATCTTGCAATTTTTATTGAATAATTGCACACTGATAATTGCAGCGGAAACAAAGGATCATAGAAAGATAGCCAAACACAAGAGACACAACAATTTTATCCTGGGAAACCCAATAGGGAGAAAACCCAACAACTTTTATTAGAAGAAATCAATCCAATTCAAGTACAATACCATTTATGAAGAGAAACCCTAGCACATAATAGGTTTGCCCTTCACAAGAAACCTTAGCAAGGGTAGCGAATCTTCTAAAGACAATAAGAACCCCAAAAAATTACTCCTTTGACTTTTGCTATGCTTGGCTGAGATTGCACACTAGGAGAGAGATTTGTGATGATGATGTTGAATTTTCAACTTAGCAGTAAAATTTTCAAATCTTGATAATTATTATCATCACACTTTTATCATTGCAAATTTCAACTTTGAATTTGGAACAAAAAAAGAAGGATCACTAAATGAATGCCATGCACAGTAGACACAAAGTTTAACCCTGACAGACCCAAACTCAGGAGAAAACCTAGCATCCTTTCTTAAGAAGAATATTTCCAATAATAAGAGTACAACAACAACAATAGAAGAACCCTAGTTCACAAGGGTTTGACAATCACAGGGTACAAACCCTAATTTCAGTGCATCATAGAGCAATCATAGAGATGATGCAAGTCTTCAAGAAAGAGAATGGCAAACCCAAGAAAGAAAGATAAGATCACATCAATATGCTTCTTCTTCAGTCTTCACTTGTCCAACTAAAATTGCGAATTTGTGTAGCAGAGAGGAGTGTGATGAGTGTGTTTTCAAATGAGGAGCTAGAGCTACTTATTTATATTCATTAAATCACCTGAAATTCACTTCAGGCCGACTTGCTTGTTTGTACACTTCAATTGTTATTTATTTGTTGACCATTTATTATTGGAATCTTCCATCTCTATAGGGAAGGTTGTCCAGTGTGATGATGTTATACTTCTCTGCCACATGCACGTCTATTCACTACATAGAGCCCTAATGTTGATTTGGCCCACACTAAGAAGTCTCAGTCACTTCTTAATGCTCATGTCAAATTCAACATTAGGCTAGACTTGTGGATTTCACAAGGGGATGAAATCCCCTTATAAATAAACAAGTCAAACACTCTAATATAGAATAGATCACTCTATTACAAAAGCAAGCAATGTGAGAGCATGCTGGGCTGGTTCTCCACACCATAAAGTCACTACCCTTATTCGGGCCATTCACCTCCAGAATGTGAATGTATCATTCATTACTAACCAAATTTGCATGGCCTCACTAGCCAAATTTGCATGGCTATCCATGAGTGAATGCTTGCTTGATGTTGCACCTGGAGAAATATCAACAAATGATTAAACAAATGAAGTGTGTGAGTACTTTATTTATATTCTTTAGTTCACTTGAATTTTTCCTCAATGGGGCTGACTTGCACATTTTGTTGGGGCCGACTTGTCTTTTTACTGGGAGTTCTGTCTTCTAGGTCGACTTGTCTTCTTGTCTTCAACTTTCTTTGGGACTTGTTCAATGCTATCTGGCACTTCTTCAATGGTTTACTTGACTTCTTGGTTGTTTCTTCATCATAGAAAAGTTGTCCTTATTGATGTTCATCTCCTCACATGTTGTCAATTCACCCATAGGGCTCTAATGTTAATTTGATGCACACTAAGAATGTTGATGTAATTGTAACTTCGGAATGTATTCACTTGTATATTTTGTGTATTGTACCCCGATGTTTATTCCGGGAAGCATCTGTAGTGCAATTGAGTCATGTCATATCCCGATGTTCCTATTGGGAGATTCAATAATGTAAACAAGTCATGTAAAGTCATTGTGGGTAACCCTCTTATTGATCAAGGGTTAAAGTCCCCGCAGTTGTGGGGCCCTGGGGTTTTTATACTATCCAAGAGAAGTCGACCCTAGGTGAGTTATTGTAAGTCGGGGCAATAGTCCCCACCATTGTGTTAAGGTTAACCCTCCTTGTTGATCGGAGGGGCAAAGTCCCTACAAGTTGTGGGGCACTAGGGTTATTAGACTCTCCTAGAGATGTCGGCCCTAGTAAGTAATTGTTAAGTGGGGCCGACATGTTGAAGTGGACATCAAGTGAATGAAAGAATATAAATAGAGAGTGATCCTCTCTATTTATCATACACACACTCACTCACTGGGGCGCATGACTGAGACAGGAGAAGCTCTCTCAAGTGTGAGAGAGAGAACAAGCTGTGGAGATCATCTTTTATGTTTTCGGGTTTTACTGTTGCCATTGGTGCTCATTCTACCTCTGAGGAAGTTGCGGGGTTTTCTCCTTTATGGTTTCCCCTAGGAAAATTCTTTGTGTCTCTTGTCTCTTGTGTTTATTGCTGTGCATGTTATTCTCTCAGATAAGATCCTAAGATAATGCTAGCTTAAATGATAAAAATCTAACATGGTATCAGAGCTAACCTGAGAAGAAGACATTGTGCAGCTGCAGAAGCTAGGGCTTCTTACTTTTTTGGTCTCTCTCCATAATCCATCAACAAAAGTATGTTAGGTTGACTCTCCATTGAAGGGCGCATCTTTCTGTCGAAGCAGAATTCGATTTCGAGCATTTTTAGTTTTTGGTGCAGGAAATTAGGGCTTCTTACAGAAGATGAATTTTTGAGTGAGCCCGGCATAGGATTGCTCTCCTCATCAAAATGGAAGTTTAGAGACCTGGGTCGAGATTTTTAGTTGGGTATAACTCCAGGAAAGTCAAACCTTAGTTTGACCCCGGGCTAGAAAAACCCTAAAATACTAAAACTGATAAGTTTTGGTACATTTGCTATATATCGGGATTGGAGAAGGCTCAGAAACTGAAACTTTCACAGGCCGAAAATAAAATCCTGATTTACACTCTGTCCAAAATTCAGCCTCAAATTCGCTATATTCTAGGAGATATGATCCCTCCAAGTTAGGGTTTCAACCTCTTTCAGGATTCATCCCTAAACAGGACACCTGGGGAAAATTGCTATATCTTGGGCTACCAAGGTCCAAATGAAATTTCTGAAGATGTTCCAGAAAGGGCACGAATTGTACTTTCTGTGGTAGAAGTTTCAGACCCTGAAGATGAAACAGTGAC
Source organism: Pseudotsuga menziesii (assembly GCA_001517045.1). Lineage (NCBI taxonomy): Eukaryota > Viridiplantae > Streptophyta > Pinopsida > Pinales > Pinaceae > Pseudotsuga > Pseudotsuga menziesii. The sequence goes on from LPNX010133947.1 coordinate 658,090, forward strand.
ACGTGGTAGTCCGTACAACTTCGCTATGTTGAACAGTCCTGAAACAGGCCACCTTAGGAAAACGATCATAAGTCCAAATTGGTGAAACAAATTCTGATGCAACCTGTGGTGTTGGAACAGGGACAGGCGAGGCTACCTTAGTGCGAAGTTTCATACACAAAGGAGCAGTAATTTCAGAGATACCGCAGAAACAGTGTCAAGCATTTCTGTAGAAGAAATTGGTAAACTAGGGCTTCCTGTTTAGGGAGCTTCCCTCCACTGTTTTCAAAAAACGAGTACATTGGACAACTCACCTTGAAGAGGTCTATCTTTCAATCCAATCAGATCTAAAAGATTCCAAGTTTTGAAAATTAGGGTTTCTCTGACAAACCCTAGATCAGCCAGCTCCGGAACCAGGACGGACACCTCAAATCGGCAAGATCTAATCTATTGCTATTTTCATTTGAGGTTCTCATTTCAAAGTGATCTATCACATCAACTTGATGACAAGCTTGGTGAAGTTGACAACTTCCAAGCATGGAAGTATATGATCTCTCTGGAGAAAATGAATTGGATGCCTACATAAGTATAGAGGTTCCAGTTCCAGAGGGAGATGAGGCTAAAAGCCTTACACAAGAAGAACTTGGTCGAGGTCAAGAAGATCATTGCTGATTCAATCACGAATCACCTTATACCATAAGTGTCTTCCCTATAGACACTGAAAGAGATGTTTGACTCCTTGACCAAGCTATTTGAAGGGAAGAACATAAATCAGAAAATGACTTTGAGAAAACAGTTGCAGAATGTGAAGATCCAGAATGTAGAGACCATACAGTCATGCTTTACGAGGGTCTCTCAAATCAAAGAACAACTTGTAGCAGTAGAAGAAGAAGTGGAAAATACAGAAGTGGTGATAGCCACCTTGAATGGCCTCCATTCATGCAAGGAATGTGTGCCAGAAGGAAGTGATTACTTTCAGCAAACTCTAGGAAGAAGAAGAAGCCCGACTCATAATAAGAGAAGAGAAGATGGGAGCAACTGAAGATCAAGCTCTCACCATCCAAAGAAGATACCTCAAGCGATGAGGAATATGAAGAACTCAACTCTTGAAGAACCTCTTATCCATCGTATCATTTGAATAAGAAACGATGCTATTATGAAGATGATACAGCTGAAGGCTCAAGAACAAGTCTACCCACGAAACAAATAAAGATAAGTATTCAATTGTCATTTCATGATATTGTTTTGTTATACATTTGTTTATATTCAGTTGATGTATTATGCATGATAGAATGTTTTCATTAATGACAGTATACTACTAATATGCATGTGATGGGTAAGTAGCTCATGGTGCTATACAACTCTCCATTGCTACTTATCTAGAATGAAACCTCTTTGCTGACATATTGGATTAGTGCACAATCTCAGTGTTGTCCTGGTGGAGATGGAAGGCATCTAGAAAAGTTGCCGTGAGATATGGATGAATGTTGTATTGGATAAAATAGTTGCATGATCATATATTTATGCATAAGAATTTGCCATTATGAATATGCCTTATGAAATGTTTCTAACCATACAACTAATGCATTTGACTTGTAGGAAAGATCATGTAAATAATCACCTACAAGAGAAAAAGGATGAGACTTGTCCTGAAGAACAAGTGACGACAGATAAAGAATAATATGACGAATGCAACGACATCATTGATGCAGAACCTTCCAACTATGAAGAAGTAACCAAGAAGAAAGGGAAGACCAGTTCAAGAAGAATGATGTCTAGGATGCAGTATTGATACATGAAGGGAAGTTCGTAGTTCCATCATGCAGTAGATGGAAACATCGTGGGATACAAGGCAAGATTTGTAGCACGAGGCTTCTCACGAAAAGAGTGCATAGAGTACGAAAGACAGAGGGAGTATGATGCTTCACTTCAAAGGGAGTGACTATAGAAGATCCCGAGGTTCGACATGGTACGACAGGATGGATAGCTTACTGGTGACTCTAGGCTTTACTGAGAGTAAAGAGGATTCCAACCTTTTCCTCAAAGTTGAAGGTGGAAGACCAGTGATGCTCCTGTTATATTTCGATGACTTGTTCCTGACAGAAGTTGCAAGAAGGAGACTTGCTGTTGAGTTCGAGATGAAGGACTTGGATATGATGCACTACTTTCTAGGCATGGAGGTGTGGCAGAATCTCCTTGGGACAAGGGAAGTATGCAGTAGAGATCCTTAAGAGGTTCAGGATGATGGACTATAAGGCCATGACCACACCTATGGCATTGAACCTGAAGCTACTAAGTGTTGCTTCATCAGAGTCGGTTGATGCCACGATGTATCGTCAGATGATTGGGTCCTTGATGTACCTGACGAATACGAGACCAGATATTTGCTTTGCTGTGAACACCTTGAGCCAGTTCCTGACAGATCCGAGACATGTTCACTTGATTGCTGCAAAGCATATTCTGAGGTACCTAAAGGGTACAGTTGATTATGAACTCAAGTATGAGGCGAATCAAAAGATTAACTTGGAAGGTTATGTTGATTCAGATTGGGCAAGCAGTGCCATCAATAGGAAGAGCACTTCAGGGTGTTGCTTTAGTATGGGATCAAGTGTGATCTCTTGGTTTAGCAGGAAGCAGTCCTGTGTGACATTGAGTACAGCTGAAGCAGAGTATGTTGCAGCCTGTTCAGCTAGTTGTGAGGCAGTATGGCTGAGGAAGCTACTGTCTGATTTATTTGATCTCTAGTTGGATGCTACTTGTATACAATGTTATTAGAACCCAACCGGTTTTGAAAAAAACCCTCAGTTGGACCGGTTTACAACCTTCACCAAGTCAAATCACGCTCTCAAACCGTTTTTGGCCGGTTCCATACGAAATTGGCGGGTTTCAACGCTAAACTCTCCGGTTTTGTTGAAAACCGCTCGGTTTTCTCCAAACCGGCCGGTTCAGTACAAAACTGGTCGATTCTGTACAAAAGCACCAAGGAACCCCCAAAAAAGCTAATTTCAAATTCTTCAATAAAATAAAAAATAGGGTCCACATGTGAGTTGTTTAATTGACCCAGGACCCTTCTAATGTTATAAAAGGAGGCTCCCACCCTCCATATCAAACACATTTAATTGTGGATGGACTTGGTCCCTCTTCTACCACAAGAGGATGTGAACATTGATGTTGCTGTTAGACAAGTGCCTTTCAGGCCTAGGGGAGTCAAGCCATGCTCATGTTGAGGATGTAGATAATGACTCTGAGTCTGAGCATGAGGACTCAGATAATTCTGATATATGATTAGAATCATTAGATTGTAGATTCCAGTGTCTCGACTGCAGTCATATGCTTATATTTTGACTTTAGAGGCCATTTATAACCTCTTTGTTGATGTACTTTTCTTTAGACATGTATTTGCAGTTGATACTATTTTGGTTTTATACTCTCTTGCTATATACATGAGAAACTTTGCATATTTTTGTATAATGGTTTGAATTCACGTGGATGAACATGGATATATATGTATTTTTTGAAAATATGAATGTTTTATGTATTTTTTCTCAACCGGTTTTTTTATCCGATTTGTTTCTCGGTTTTTGTTCGGTTTCGGTCCGGCTCCGGTTCCTGAGGTCAGCAGGTTCGACCACCGGTTCGGTTTTGATAACATTGCTTGTATATATTGCGACAACCAGAGTTGTGTGAAGTTGTCGGAGAACCCGATGTTCCATGACAAGTTAAAGCATATCGAGATCAAATATCACTATATCAGGGATATGGTGCAGAGAGGAGCAGTAAAGCTCCAGTATGTTGCAACGAACGAACATATAGCTGATGTGTTGACGAAGCCATTAGCCAGAGTGAAGTTTGAGTACTTCAGGGAGAAGCTTGGTGTTCTCCAGATCGAGGTTCAAGTGATGAGTCCGTGAGCCATTCTGACATGGTGAGAGGATTGGTTCTTTCCATGGTCAGATGCAAGGGCTGAGCCATTCTGTCATGGTGAGAGGATTGGTTCCTTCCATGTCAGATGTGAGTGCTGAGCCATTCTGATGTGATTGTAGGATTGGTTACTACATGATCAGATATAAGTGTTGAATGCCATTCTCTGAATGGAGGCACCTGGTCAGTTACCAGGAATACTCAGTTTGGGGCTGAGGGCCATTCTGATGTGATTGAGGGATGTGTTCCCACATGATCAGATATAAGTGCAGGGCCATTCTGATGTGATTGAGGGATGTGTTCCCACATGATCAGATATAAGTGCAGGGCCATTCTGATGTGATTGAGGGATGTGTTCCCACTTGATCAGATATAAGGGATGATGCCATTCTCTGGGAGAATGGAAACACCTGGTCAGTTACCAGGAATCCTCAACCTAGGGTTGAGAGCCTTTCTAGCATGGTTGCAGGATGTGTTCCTGCATGGCTAGATGTAAGTGCAGAGCCCTTCTAGCATGGTTGCGGGATATGTTCCTGCATGGCTAGATGTAAGTGTAGAGCCCTTCTAGCATGGTTGCAGGATGTGTTCCCGCATGGCTAGATATAAGTGCTGAGCCTTTCTGATAGGGTTGTGGGATATGTTCCCGCTGATCGGATGTGAGTGCTTAGCCTTTTCGATAGGGTTGTGGGATGTGTTCCTGCATGATCGGATGTGAGTGCTGGGCCTTTCTGATAGGGTTGTGGGATGTGTTCCTGCATGGTCAGATGTGAGTGCTACGCCTTTCTGACAGGGTTGTGGGATGTGTTCCCGCATGGTCAAATGTGAGTGCTGGGCGTGCCTTTCTGACATGGTGTTGGATGTGTTCCTCTCATGGTCAGTTGTAAGTGCTGAACGGGCCGTTCTGACTTAGGGTCAGATATAAGCGCTGAAGAAGACCTACATGGAGGCTAGGCCTACAACCAGCATGAAAAAGGGCTAGCTCTGTAGAGCTTCCTGTGATGAGAAGAATGAAGAGATAGCACCATTTGATTGAGCTAGTGGAAGTAGTGATGATGATGATGATCCAGTGATGATCCAGTTTTGATGATGATCCAGTGATGCTCTAGATCAAGTGATGATCTAGACTTGATGAAGATGACTTGACAATGAAGATGACTTGAAGATGAAGATGACTTGAAGACGAAGATGACTTGATGATGATGTAGATGATACAGAGAAGACGACTTGTGCTGATAAATTGTATACCTTCCTAGTTAAGTGGGAGTGTTGATGTAATTGTAACTTCGGAATGTATTCACTTGTATATTTTATGTATTGTACCTCGATGTTTATTTCGAGAAGCATCTGTAATGCAATTGAGTCATGTCATATCCCGATTTTCCTATTGGGAGATTCAATAATGTAAACAAGTCATGTAAAGTCATTGTGGGTAACCCTCTTATTGATCAAGGGTTAAAGTCCCCACAGTTGTGGGGCCCTAGGGTTATTATACTATCCAAGAGAAGTCGACCCTAAGTGAGTTATTGTAAGTCGGGGCAATAGTCCCCACCATTGTGTTAAGGTTAACCCTCTTTGTTGATCGAAGAGGCAAAGTCCCCACAAGTTGTGGGGCACTAGGGTTATTAGACTCTCCTAGAGATGTCGGCCCTGGTAAGTAATTGTTAAGTGGGGCCGACATGTTGAAGTGGACATCAAGTGAACGAAAGAATATAAATAGAGAGTGATCCTCTCTATTTATCATACACACACTCACTCACTGGGGCACATGAGTGAGACAGGAGAAGCTCTCTCAAGTATGAGAGAGAGAACAAGCTGTGGAGATCATCTTTTATGTTTTCGAGTTTTACTGCTGCCATTGGTGCTCATTCTATCTCTAAGGAAGTTGCGGGGTTTTCTCCTTTATGGTTTCCCTAAGGAAAATTCTTTGTCTCTTGTCTCTTGTGTTTATTGCTGTGCATGTTATTCTCTCAGATAAGATCCTAAGATAATGCTAGCTTGAATGATAAAAATCTAACAAAGAAGTCTCGGAAACTTCTTAAAGCATATTATGTCAAATTCAACCTTAGACTAGACTTGTGTATTTTACAAGGGGATGAAATCCCCTATAAAATAAACAAGTCAAAACACTCTAATATAGAATAGATCACATCTCCTGGAGCAGGCAATGTGAAAGCACCCTAGGGCCAATCACCACTAGCATAGCCTCGTGAGTGATTGTTTGACTGCCCCTGCCAAGGCCATTCACCACTAGCATAGCCCCATGAGTGAATGTTGTTGATGTTGTAGCTGTGTGAGGTATCCTCACACCGAAGTCGGCCCCAATAAAAGTAGCATAATAAACATTTATTATGCTTAAAGACAAGTCATCCTAGTCAAGAGAAGTAAGTCGCCCCCACTAGAAGAAAAAGGTCAACCTAAAAATGGATATAAATAAGAGTGACATCTCACTCATTTGATCAATCAAGCAGTTCTCTCAAGTCAACTACTCAAGTGTGCAAGAGAGAGAGAAGGTTGAAGGGTAGAAGAAGACTATTTCTGGGTTCGCTAGTTTAGGGAGGTTCTTCTTTGGCTCTAGGGTTTATCTAGATCGTTTCTATGTGATTACTCTTGTATCTAGATGTATATCGTATCTTGAACTGATATCTCAAAATAAGAAGAAGGTTGTTGGGTTTTCTCCCTTGTGGTTTCCTACGATAAAACTTTGTGTCTCTTTGTTTGTGTGCATGGTTATCTTTCAATGATCCTATTTTGTTTTTGCTGCAAATAATTGAAATATACTAATGCTATATTATTGAAAATCTAACATGGTACCAAAGTAGTGTTGAATAGATGCCATTGCCAGAAACTAGAGCTTCCATGTTTGGACCCTTCTCTCCATAGGTTCACCTGAAAAGAGCACTTATGAAACTCACTCTAGGAGGGCGCACCTTTTTGTGGAGGCAAGTTCTAGTTTGGTGCACCTTCAATTTTTGACCTAATCCTGTTGAGGTCAAAAACTAGGGATTCCTATTTTAAGGCTTTCTTACCATTGATTGGGTTCGATCTTAGCACTTTAGTTCGCCCTAGGAGGGCGCATCTTACCTTGGGATCAGATTTCCCATTTGCCAAACTTCAGTTTTGACCTAGCTTCTCCTAGGGTTTTTGGATCAGGTTTCAATTTCCAGCCTGCAGTCAAGATGAACAATGTTAAAATGGAAGATAGACTTGATGGGGCTTCCAACTTCAACTCATCGAAGTCTAGGGTATTCATCATCTTGGTTGAGAATGATCTTTTGAAGCTTGTGAATCTTGGAGGACATGTATTGAGGTACTTTCTTATTGAATGTGTGGCATTAGTCTTGCTTAGAGATTTCAAAGGTGTAAGGTTGTGTTAGTGTTTGCATTATAAGGTTATGCCACTACCACATTGGAAGGAAAAACTCTTTAAGTTAATCTCTATCTTCTTTTCCTTTGTATTTGTGCACATATGAAAGGATTTTTTCTGTTCATTCTTAATTCGAAGTGGGCAATATTGGATCTTTTGTGTGTATGGTGCAGTCTCAAAGATATAAAGGAATGTGTATCTTGAGGTCATGTTCCCTTGTAGGTCATCACTTCATTAAGTAGGGTTCGATCAATCATGTGACTTTTTCCCTTTAGTGACATACGAAACAAGGCCTGCTTAGATTGTACATTTTTTACTCCATTTACCCTTGATAGATTGACACTAGTATCTTGATTGGTTTCTCTCTATCCTACCACCATCTTTTTCTTTACTTGTTATGCTATAATTGTTTGCTAGGAAAACCTCTTCATCTCACCTTGCATTTCATTGTCTTTTCCCTAGTAATCCTATCTTAGGGAAGCCCCCCTTGAGTTCGAGAAGAGCCAACCAAAAATGCAAGGGGGATTGGTGTGGTGGCATTGGCCTTTTCTTTTTGAGTTCCTCTCGGCTAGCCTTCTTTGGGACTTTAATCACGCAAACTAGTTTGGGAGGTAACACATTGCATGGCACTGGCCACTCTAGTATAGATTTCATTTTCTTAGTCCTTGCTAAGAGATAACAAACCCCAAAATAACTATTATTGTTTGAAGAACTCACTTCTTCAAGTTTATGTGTGGCTTCTCCATATTCATTACTTCCAATGCCAATTTGATATGCTATAAATTTTCACCTCTACTACCACTACGAATTTGAATGTCATGCAAGTATAGAATAATGAACCTTAGTAAGGATGCAACCAAGGCTGTTTGGAGCGGGGAGCGGGAGCGAAAAGCGAAATTTTCAAAAGATTCCAATTTGGGAGTGTTTTTTATATAATATATATTTTTATATATTTTGATGCATATATATTAAAAAAAACATGGATTATACCAAACTAGCTATAGAAAACATAGATATAACCATTAATACACATGTCACATATAACATCAATCATTTAGGAGCTATGACTTGTACCATTGTCATCAAATGATCAATCATCAACAACATCAATCTTCAAATTTCAACATATAATATTTTCCATTGACAAACTCTAACAGTCTAGAGTCTAGACTCTAACAGATAACATCAACCATGAAATGAAACAAAGCATCATAATATCATATCCAATACCAAAGAGTTGTAAGATAATAAGATGATAAGAATCAAGATGCAGTCAACAATTTAAAGTTCAAACTTCAAACTTCAAAGTAGGCCATAATGTTTACAGAATAGGCCATAATAAACATGAAATACAAAGTATTATGATACTATCTACTAAGTTTTCCTCTTGCCACGAGAAACTACCAATTTTTTTTCTCGTGTTCTAGGTGGAATAGGAGCTAGTGGAAGTGGTCGTGGAACACGAGAAGAAGATGAATGGCCCCCACGGATTGTCGGACGTTGTGAAGCTAAAGGCAAAACTCCTGCATTTGTAAACCTGTTGGTGGTTGGGGGTGGTATCTCTGATGTATGAATCGGATGAGGATCACCCTCATGATCACCCAATAGTTCGTCCTCCAAGCGCTCAAATGCAATGGCTCCATCCTCCACATTAGCCTCCTCTGGATTGTTGTCCCAAGTCAAAAAAGTTATATCATTCTTGGCCGCTTCACAATAATGGGACAAGAACCTTAAGTTGTAGTGCACATAAACCAAACTTTCGGCCTGTTCTATATTCAAACTATTTCTCTTGACGTTGTGGATGAAGCTGTACGTGCTCCAACACCTCTCTGCAGAAGAACTATTGACAACCTGTGAGAGCATCCTCAGCGCCAATTTATGTAAATATGTGGCACCACTACCATACATGTTCCACCAACGGATAGGATCCAACGTCTCTCGATCTTTGGTTGCATGCAAGGTACCGAAGACTCCATGTTCATTGATGTATTGGCTCAATTCACTCTGTACTTGAGCACACTCCTCCTCATCAGGGACCAACTTGTCTAATGCAAGCATATACCCATTTTGCACCTCTGGATATGTGTGTGGTCTTTTCCTAACTCCACCACCAGGTGCAGGTTGGGCCAACCAAGATGGAGAATAATATTTTGGGGTAAGGACATATGCAAGGGCATGGAGTGGAACTTCAAATTATCCCACCTTTTGACCACATGTTTATGAATATGGTCATACTAGATTGCATCTCTTTGCTCAACAATGGCTTTGATATGACCAAGCATGCTATCCATTTGCTCATACACCTCCACAATCACTGCCTGATCTGTATCTGCAAAACGAATCATATTATAAACGGGCTTGGTGAACTGTAGAACATATTTAACCTGTGTCCAGAAATGACCATCAAGAACGGTGTCCTCCACATCCTGAAAGTCATGTCTATCAGATGCACTTATAACTCTGTCTTTCAATCCCTGCAATGAATCACTTGAGACCATACTAGCCAATGCCTCTCTTACCTTCAAAAGCCTCCTGATGGTGAGGTAGTAGCTACCAAATCTAGTCTTCGCAATCTTCAATAGCTCCAACCTAGAGTGATTGCGAAAAATGTGGTGTGTCATGCTATGATTGGTGATAAATTTTATCATTTTTTTACCTCTCTTGTACAAGGCACCAATCCATCGGTAACTAGGGTACTTATCTTAACAATATCATGCATCAAAAGGTTCAATGTGTGAACCAAACACCCTGACCAAAATATGTTGGGATACTTATCCTCAATGATTTCTCCTGCTGCCTTGCAATTAGTAGCATTATCTGTGATGACTTGAATGACATTGTATGGCCCAATCGTTTGAATGGTGTCAAGTAAAGGTTGTGCAATATTGATACCAGTTTTGTAGCGATCTGAGTAGTCATGAGCTGAAAGGAAGACCGAACCACTAACAGACACAACAAGAATATTTATCAATGGCTTGCCTTTAACATTTGTCCACCCATTCGATACAATGGATACCCCATATAACGACCAATCATTTGTAAACTTTCCAAGAGCACTATTGATTTTGGCTCTTTCCCTGTCAAGTCCCACGATTCTAGCTGTGTCATACCCAGGGCTCCTATATCCTTTGGGGGCACCATTGATGGCTTGTACCATTTCATGCCAATAGGGTGAGCGAAGAACATTGAATGGCACACCACATGCATAGAGAAACCTGTAAACTTTTGCATCCACATCATCTTTGCAACCAAGGTCAAGGAAATCTGATAATGTTTTTCACATAGGGGAAAATCCACTAGCATGGGTGGATGATGATCCAGATCCACCACTAAACATTCTCTGTGGGGATTCAGATTCGACCCTTGATCTCTTGGAATTGTTTTGAGCGGCCTCTTCTTCCATCCTGTATTTGTTTCTTTCTTTACTTGGCACTTTGTTACATGTTTTGACTACAGTAGGCTTACCTTGATCACATGGCATAATCCCACACAAATGCTTTCTCACACGGGTATATGAACCTGTGTAAGTTTTATTACAATGGAGGCATGTAAACTTTGTGGTTCCACACCCTCTCCCTTCCCCAAGCCTTGTCACATACTTCCACAAAGGTGTTGTGTCTTTTTTTGGCCCCTCATCACTCTCCATCTCCTCCTCCTCCTCCTCCTCCTCCTCCTCCTCTCTCTCTTCCTCCTCCTCTCCATGGTATGTGTGGCTCCCTATCTCTTCATCCTCATCATTACCACCACCAAATCTACTTCCCACCACCACCATCATGAGAAGAATCGAAACCAACCGCAAAAACCACATACCCATCATGCTTGTTGATTCAATATGAGAATCACTTCTTGCCTACAATAAAATGATGGAGAAGAAAAAATTGGAAAGGGTAGGAAAAAAACACATACAAGATTTACAATTTTAACATAGTGAAATATTTTTTTCAAAAACAAACAAAGATTGGGTTTTTAGAGCCTACCTCCTTAGCTCTTCAAGGATGGTTGAATGTCTCTATGGAAGCCTTCAATCTTCCTTCCAAGCTCTCACAAATAGAAGCTTTCAATCTCCCCTCCAATCCCCTTCCAAGCTCCTACAAATTTGCTCTCAAACAACTAGCAAAGCCACTCAAAGCCCTAGCAATAAAAATGAAAACAAGCAAATGAGCAATAGAATGAGTCCAAATAGAGACCAATAGTGTTTATAAACACCAATTAAACCGTAGGCAACCATCAAAAAACAATTTTTTTTTCCAAAAAAAAAATGAGAATTTTTTTTCCTTCACGCGTAATCGGTTAGGGAGCGTTTTCGGGAGCGTCTTTTTGGCTGAGGAATTGCTCCAGGAGCGTCGATTCCGAAGCGATTCCCTCAACAATTCCGAAATATCAGGGAGCGTTTTTTTTGGGAGGAATCGCGATTCCTAAAATCGCTCCCAGGAGGAAATGATGAGGAATCACGATTCCGGGAGTGATTCCTCATTGATTCCTCCCAGAGCACGAATCAGGAGCGATTCATGAGGGGGAGGAGCAATTCCCCGCAGCTTAGGATGCAACACCTCAATCATCAACCTCACGAACTCTACATGTTGGTCATACCAAAAGCATGACCAACCATTGATACGATGTATTCTTTTTGTTGAATGTTGTCTTGCACTCATCTCCTCTAATTCTTATCTCATTATAGCCACTTGTCAAATCAAACTTGGTTAAATACCTTTCACTATTTGGATTGCCCAACAAGTCATGCATTCTTTGCATTGAGAACCCATTCTTCATTGTTATGTTATTTTAGTGCTTTTGTATTTGTGCACATCCTACACCTTTAATCCTTCTTTGGTGTCAACAATACTGGTATTGTGCATAGACTCATGCTCTTCCTGATTAATCCTATGGACAAGAAATCTTCAAGTTGTTGATTGAACTCATCTCTCCAATGGATTCATGCTGTCTGTAGAATGATTTGACAATGTAACTCACATAGTTAAGCTATCTTTTGCACAATTTTCCTCTTTGGTGTTCTGGCAAATCTTCGCTGACTATCTCTTGGAACACATCCAACAATTTTCATACATGTTCAAGTATCTATTTCCCTGGCATGCTTCTCTCTTCTCTGTTGTGTTGTTCGTCTGCAACCTTCCTAGAGACAATTGCATAATACTCATTGGTCTCCTTTACTGCAGTAAAAATATCTTTTGTTGTTGCTATAAAAACTTCTCTTCAGTCTTCATCCTTCATGGGTAGCGATTGGAATTTCTTTCCATCCTTCATGATGGCATTAGTATTCTCCATCCCATGATGCATCATGTGATGATCAAACTGCCATGGTCTCCGCAACAACAATTGACATGGATCTAGAAGAATCACAATAGACAATATTTCATCTATATATTCACCAATTTGAAAAGACAGCTTGCATCGGCCAATTATAGTCACCTCATATCCTTTAGGCTTTTTGGAACCAATAAAAAAAAACATTGGAAATGCTTATGTTGCACAAATCCTAGTTTCTCTACCATCTCAACTGCGACCATATTCTATATACTATCAAAATCAATCACAATTTTACAACACTTGGTGCTAGATTTATACTTAGTTTCGAGGGATTGTGTTCTCAACAAATTGTCTTCTTCTTGTATCTACTGCTATGTTGGCGCAACCTATCCTCTATGGATCATTAAATTCTCACACCTTCCTACTGTTGTTGGATTATCTCCTTGCTCCTTACCTTGGGATAACTATGTTCCAACCTCATTACCTCATGCAGCATCTGTTTATAAGCATTCACCATTCTATGGATTTCATCTCCAGAGTCTGTGTAACAGTAAATCTTCCTTTTGCAGCCACCAGCATTTCAGCATCTACCTCAGTATCCACCTCGAGTTCTACCTTTACATACCCTAATGCACTACCTTCATTTGACTTGTTAACCATCTCTTTGCACAAATCCTTTGTGCACGACGTTGAACTCCTTTTTCTACTTCGACCATCTCTTTCCCTATCAACACTTCTTCTATCTTTGCACACTAGCTTCTCTTCCACTCTGAATGCTAACTGATAGGCTTCCTCAATCGTACTAATCTTGTGCAAGTCCATCTCATCTTGAACTGCAAACTTCAATGCATTCACATACCTCAAGACTCTAGTTGTTGTCGTCAATGTGAGTTGCGTGGATGGAAATTTGATAGAATTCCTCTTTTGTTCCAGAAAACTTTAGTTTTTCTATTGCAAGTTTTGCATCTCTCTAAAAAATCCTTATTTATAATCCATTGAATTTTTTATCTTTCAACTTGATTACTAAATCCCACCAAATACTAGATGATCTTTCAACTTGGCAATGGTGAATTTCACTTGTCCAATCTACCATTGCTTTTGCCTCCAAACTTCCATTAAAGTGCAAAACTTCAACCTTGGCCCATTTCTTGCTTTTCAAAAGTCTAACCAACTAGGATGCAACCTCTACTTTGTGCTTGATTTCTGTTGTTCCTTGTCATGTTCTGGTTCTAAACTATCGGCTTTTGGTTTTCCACAATGTTGTTTTATTTCCAGTTCTCCATTTCTTCTCCTTATGTATCTCTTTGTTTAAATTATTGTTCTACTACCTCTTCTTGCCATTGTTACAATTCTCATTCTCCTACGTCTATAGAATTCCACATTTAGGGTTTCTTTCAATGTAGCGATCATTGTTTCAGTGAATATATTGTTGTGGGTTTGGAAAGAAACTTATCAGAAATATAGGGGAAAATATTGATGAGCATAAACTTGGGCTTGAAAACTGGGAAAATCTGGAAAAACTCAAAATATTGGCAACCTGAAAAACTCAGAAATATTGGAAGAAATTGGAGATATTTGCAACATTGATTTCTTTCAATCACCAAATCTTTTAAATTTTTCCCATCTAATACCAAAATTATTTAGGGACCAAGTTTTCAAGGGCATCAACGTGCTCTGATGGTAATGAATGCAGATCAGGGCTTGTGTTCCTGTCTCACAGCACGAGTTATATTTCAGCAAGATGAAATGGACATATGTATAATTCAGTGCAGAATAAAGGATACAACAGAATAGTTGTATAAGTGTACTCATCCTTGTTATTCATATATCAGATTACAGTACATATGCTATGGAAATCTCCCAAGCTTACAAGTCCTTTAACCTTCTCTCTTCAACCTTTCTTCCTTCTGTAGAGTTTGCAGTTTGCACCCTTCATGGGTTGCTCTTGTGCATATAGTTTGCAATTATGGACACTTTTCCTCGCCCCTTTTAAAACTACTTTCACGTACACTTGTGCTCCTTCATATTCCTTTTCCGCCATCCAATCATCTAGGTGCCAATCTGCTTAATTCACCTTTTAGCCTTCTGTCTTCTTTTAGCAATGTTTTTTGCATACAATTATGCTTTCACTTGAGGACCAACCTCTCGCTCCTTGAGATCAAAAACCATATAGTAATCCTTGCATAGAAACCAACTCAATCTCCTTTATGTTGCACTAATTTATTCTTTATCCTCACAACCATTGGGCTTTGAACAACATCCGTTGCCTTCTTGCAACGGTTCTTTCCCCCATTTGTGGCTCGATCTTGTCACATCATACATCTTCAAATTCTTGTGCATAACCTTTCATCTTGCTTTGTGCACACACATATCTTTCTTCACATGCACTCATAGGTCCACGCCCGTTGTTTCTTCCATGTGCCAACATCCTGTTTCCAACTTCGAACTTGTCTCTCATTCTATACACTCACTTTGTCAACCGTTCTATTTTTCTTGAAGTAGGATTCATCTGGATGCTTCTACATCATGCATAATAGCTTTAGCTCTGACAGACTTGTAGCTAGCTGGATAAACAATTGATTGAGCAATTTAATTGCCTGCCCATCAAATTTGAGGTACAAGATTTGGAGGGCATTCTAAAAATTAATTTCATTTTAGGTTTGTTTCTGATTTTGAGAAAAGAATTAGAACTCCTTACTGCCAATTACTTAGACCATGCTTTTAAATTAATTGTCTAAGATGCATGGGTCCATAGTCCCGAAGCCTATTTTAAGAGTCCTACCAACATAAATAGAAGTGATATGATTAGGATTTCTAAGGTTCACATGGAGGAGCAAGCCTTCACATGGTGGTAGACATAAACTCGACATTTGATATCTTACAACCCACAACTTGTCACCCAAATGGGGAACTTCAAAGACATTGTTCTCAAGCAACACTATCTTTTCGGCTGCAAGGATGCACTGCTTGCATTATGGCTTTGGCTCCAATAGGTTTGTGGCGAGATGATTCGATAGTTCATTAAGCAATTTCGGTTCCAGTTCTGATTCAGCCAGTTTTTAAAACACTAATCTACAATAATACCTTGGGGGAACACCTACAACATGTTTGTGTTCTCATAGACTTACTTAGAGAGAACAAGCTTTATGGTAAGCTAAAGAAAGGGCAGCCTGTTTACTTAGATTAGGTGGTTAGAATCTGCTTTTCAATAGCTCTTCTCCCCTCTAATAGAAATCGGGAGCAATTCCTACAAATTAGGGAGCAAATGGTACTGTTCAATTAATCATGACCAAATTGCACACACATAGAAACAAAATTGGAATAATATGATTATATTCATGAATCAGTAAATAATATGGAATACACTTGTTACACACATAGGAGAATTTGAATGCCTAAGATAGGATTCGAATCTACCAACTCAGACCGACTCTGGAGCTAACTCAATGTGGGAAAATCATCACTGGAGTTCACTAATGCAACTCTGGATAACTAACTTAGTCTACAACCAGTTAACTGATGAGGGTAGGTGAGAAAAGCTGCCCACACTCCCTTCAATCATGCAAACCGGCGCTAGGCTAACTAATTGTGATCTAACTGATAGTAACTGGAGCATAATTGAACATCACTGATTACCTACCAAGGTCAACTGAAGGAGACTACTGGTGGCATTCAGAGTGGGTTCCTAAATTATAGGGATTGGTCCCCGGGGCACCTAAATTCATGCAATCAGGTGCAGTAAGTTGCAAATGTCCCCTAAGTGTGTCCCCCATGCACTAGTGGAGTGGTGAAGACCTCCTAAGTTAGGAAAATAGACATTAGACTATGTGGTCAAAGGGAGGATTAATAATAATCCTAATAGCCCCCCCCTTAATTCTGACTTTTGACAACTTGGGCCCTAGCAACTAAAACCAAAGGTCACCCATACAATCTAAATGCAAAAAATAACAATTGCTTAATAAAACCGAGGAAATGGGGAAATCCGCATGGGAAAAAAAACCCCTCAAAATAAGCAGGAAAATCAGGATCAAGCTTTCATATCAAGAGAAAATTTATTTTTGAATAAAAACTTGTGAAGATATTTCTGCAAGCTTGCATCTCTGTGGTGCAGTGAAGCGGTATGATGGTCCTTGTGTGCACTAATATCTTGGGATTGTGCATGTGAACCTCTCCATCTTCTTCCAATCCAATGATAAACAAGAGAAGGAATGTTGCCTTTGTCTCTTCTTTCTGGAGGAAGAGTGACATGATCCAATTGGTTCTTTTGTGAGCAGGGTTGTTGATCAATCCTTACCATCACGTAGCATCTCACTGGGAGCTTGTTGCACTTCTCTGAAGGAAGTGAACGTACTTGACATAGCTCAAGGTTCTCTTTCTGAAATCGGGATCTTGTTCTCCTCATGTTAGTTGGCTCTCCAGTCATGTTCTCAGTTGCCTCAATAACCTTTTGCGCCCATTTAGGCCTAGGATTGGGAGTAGGGACTGGATTTGGATCTGGATCACTATGAACTTCATCTTCAATTTCATCAACTGATTCAACTGGGTCCTCTGCTTAGGATTCTGAATCTAAAACACTAATGGAAACATTATCATATTTAAAAGGAGTAGATAGAATGGTTTTACCTCCCCTTTCAAATGGCAGCTGAGACTGTACTGGATCTGAGTATGGCAGAAAGTGTGAGAATTCATATGCCTTGGAGGCATGGTTTGCAACACCCCTTCTTTGTAATCTTCCCAGTTGAGATATCTGAGATCTCCATTAAGTCAGGACCAAATACCACTTTCTTTGGTGGGCTAGTATGTGTCATCTGGTATACAGATAAAAAATTTGCAGCTAAAAAGGGAAAATAGAGTACATCTTTGAACATTCCATGTTTTAACTTGATTGAACCCTTTCCTTCAGCTCGAATTTGAGTGTCATCACTCATATGAATACTCAAACCATCATTAAGGTGTAATGAAGAGAATGATTCTCTGGATGCAACCATTTGATTGGAGGCCCCTGAATCAATGAGGAAGGCATGTGATTTTGAACAACTAGCCTTCAGTGCATGGCATCCCTCATCATGATCTTCTGTCTTTTCTCCAATTCAGTCTTTCTTGCGCCTTCAGGTAGTGCAATGTTGTGTTGCTCAAGGAGTGTTTCCATCTGATCAATGGTCTTCTTCATACAACACTTCTTTGTATGGTTTCCTTTCTTACAGTAGGAGCACTTGCCCTTCTCAGGCCTTTGATGTTTGTCCTTCCTAGAGCCTGAGCTTCATCTAATGGATCAAACTCATCTTTAGGTTCAAATTCAGTGTTTATGTTCTCTTTACCTTTTTACTTCGTTCTTGTTTGCGCATTCCTTGTCTCACCAGCTAAGAGAGCTTGATTTGGAGAGGCTCCGAGAGCTCCCATCTGTATTAGCTTGTCTTGTTTTTGGATTAGAGACTCTGTGAAGGCATCAAGGGATGGCATTCACCAGTTAAGAGTAGTCAGTCTCCTAGAGTGAAAAGTAGAGACAAACAATGAGAATTCTGAGCCAAGTTTGCTCAATATGGAGAGCACCAGTTGCTCATCCTCCTTCTCAATCCTGCATTGCTTGCATTGCATGACCAGTGATTTGAATTTTGAGAAAAACTATTGTATAGTTTCGAAGTTACTATGTTGTAGTGCTATCAGCTCATTCTCCAGGATATGGCCCCTCAACTCATCGTGTTTTCCAAACAAGGATTTGAGCTTATCCCATACTTCTTTTGGAGTCTTGAGTCCATCAAGATGGAACAATACCTCCCTAGAGATGTGGATGCACATGTAGCCAAAAGCTTCATTAAGCCTATCCAGATGCTTCGATTTTTCAATATACTGCTAGGGTTCGATTACTCTTCCCATGGTCATCCTATATAGACCTTTGTTGCGCAAGGAAATCTGCATATCTTCCCTCCAATCAAGATAATTGAAGGGTGTAAAGATTCTGGGAGTGAGAGCTGTATTGGTCAACACTTCTTCAAGAATCTTTGAATGTACCTGCAAAAACACTGCAAAACACTTCAATTCGCATTAACTTAGCTCAACCACCCTTCACTTTGACATGTGCACTTTCTCTGAGTACATCACACCTGGATAGACTTCTCTGGACAGAATCCAAAGGGAGCAATGCAATTATTCCAGGAATTATGTGGAAAGTCAATGGCTTCTGGTGCGTCAATGGAAGTTTCTGAGGTTCGAGGCAGGCATGGATACCCTCTCTGATGCCATTTTGAATTCTATGAAGCATAGGATCATCAGCCTACATGAAATCAAATGAGAAGAGAATGCTACATAAGAGAGAAGAATTTAGCATAGACTGTTCAATTAATCATGACAAAATTGCACACACATGGAGACAAAATTGGAATAATATGATTATATTCAGAATCAGTAAATAATATGGAATACACTGGTTGTACATATAGGAGAATTTGAATGCCTAAGATAGGATTCGAATCTACCATCTCAGATTGACTCTAGAGCTAACTTAGTGTGGGAAAATCACCACTGGAGCTCACTAATGGAACTTTGGATAACTAACTTAATCTACAATAAGTTAACTGATGAGGGTAGGTGAGAAAAGCCGCCCACACTCCCTTCAATCATGCAAACTGGCACTAGGCTAACTGATTGTAACTGGAGCATAATTGAACATGACTGATTACCTACCAAGGTCAACTGAAGGAGACTATAGGTGGCACTCAGAATGGGTTCCTAAATTATAGGGATTAATCCCTAGGGCACCTAAACTCATGCAATCAGGTGCAGTAAGTGGCATATGTCCCCTAGGTGTGCCCCCCATGCACTAGTGGAGTGATGAAGACCTCCTAAGTTAGGAAAATAGACAATTAGACTATGTGGTCAAAGGGAGAATTAATAATAATCCCAAAAGTTGTTAACCATCTAGGAGAAGATTACCATGAGTCTTGCTATATAGGTGACCTCTAATAAGTAATCAAGAGCATCTACCATCAAGACATATAAATATGGGGCCAAAGGACATCCTTGACAAATAAAACAATGTAGAAAGATCCAACGAGACAATACCCTGCTTGCAGAGGTTGTAAAGAAAGCTTCATATTTGGTTTCCCATGTGTCTTGTTGGTTTCCCAGTAGGATTCAGTTTTGGCACCTTGAGTAGATTTTAAGAGCTTATATGTGGTCCAAGTATGGTGGAGATCAAGGATTTCCCTTGGTTCCATGTGATGTTTACACCATGCCCAAGGATGATGGGGTGCTTGGTTTGATTTATGTTGCCACCCAGTGGGGTATTTTGGTGGCCAAGTGGGTTGTGTAGTGTTTAGAAAGTTCAAATCCTTGCTAGATCTTGTTTCGTCTTTGGTTGCTTTCAATTCAACATTTAGGTAAAGTCTGGGGGCTTTTGGACTTTGTGATATCATCTCATTTCTTCATCTCTTTTAGGTGTCTAGCTCTCTCATCTTTGGGAGCATATGGGTTTCCTGGAAGGCGATTGAAGGTTCAGTTTGTTGCTATTGGGAGGGTAGTAGGGCCAGTTGGGATTTAGCTTGTCGTCCCATTTGGAGTTGAAGGGTTCAAGATTCGTGTGTGGTGTAGTTGCTTCATTTCCAGTCTCGTTAGATTGAATAGGAAGGGCATCTTTCTTTGGGGTGATTTGTCGGATTCAGTCTATCATTCTTGGAAGAAGTGGTGTGCTCTTAAGTGCTTTTGCTTAAGAGTATGGGCTCCTTGCTTCTGATTATCTTTCGATTATGGAGTAATGGGGGCTTATCCTAGAGGCTGATTTATATAAACTGAATAGTGGAATGCCTAGACCATTTTGGATAGATTGGAGTTGGTGCTTTGGTTGGCATCCATTATCCGGTATCCCGGTCCTGAATGCTGACTAGCTATCTAGGGATTTGATGGATAGATGGATTCATCAGTTGAATGTTTTTTGGTTGTATTGATTTGATTATAAGACGAGAGCTTTTGCATGCCTAGTGATTTATTAGGGGTTTCTGTCCAAGGCCATGTTGGCCAAGAGTGGGCTCTCTGATGCCCTTTGTTTTGTTTTTCAATGGTTAAAGATAGTGAAGTATATATTTTGGGAGTGTTAGTTTGCCAAGCAGTGTTGGAGATTTCTTAAGGATCAGTGTTCAGTGGTGCTTCAAGGCAGTGTTCACTAGTAGTTTGCTTTACTTGGTGATTGTTTCTCTTAGGTTCACCTTGCGTTTGCACGACATTGACATTGTTTGAGGATTTCAACTTTTCTTAGTCTGTGAAAATCAGGTGTGTAAATTTTCCTTTAAATCTCAAACTAGGGCTAAACATTATATTTAATTGTTTACTAAAAAACCACACATGAACTTCTTTACTAGTATTGCAGCAGAATATAAAAACTGAGAAACATCCACAACATCACATAAAATATAGACACTATTATTTTGGGTATGGAAACCCCCAGATAAAACCCAAGACGGGAAAGTCGGTGCAATAGTTAGATATGAATTTTATATTACGAATATATGGAACTTTTACATTCAGTAGACAAATCCACCCAACCTGGCAAAATGAGCCTCTGCAGAAACATTGGACAACTTCCAGCAACCCAGCACACCCCAGCGCAACTGTATGCCCCCCTGCATCAACAATATGGCCTCCTCTGCGCATTTGTACACGTCTGTACGACGCTGACGTCAACCTTTGCCAAATTAGTACAGTTGCCTCTGCCAAACTGGTACGGTTGCCCTCTACGTGATCTTGTACGACCTAGCTCTTCCTGGAAGTTCAGTAACTCTGTCAGGTAACTGTTCCTCCGTGTTCTTAGCAAAATCCTTTGTCTGACTTCTCTCTGTCTGTATCTCTCCTGTGTATGTGTCTTTTCCACCAAATCTCCTTTTAACTCAATGGCTAACCGAAAACCCTAACCCTCATTATGGATCAATGGATGCGATCCTCCGGTGAGATCAATGGCTAAGATTAGATTAGCCATCACTTAAATATTTCAGTTTTCACTTTATTAAAGTGATTCCATTAAGTCAAAATCAAATTAGAATAATTAAAGTATTTTCCTAAGTCAAAACTTAGGAAAATCACTTTAATACATTTGGCTTCCTGTTTAATGTCTCTCTAGCATGCAAAGACACATGCAATGATAGAAGACCTTCCTTGTTGCCACTTTCTAACACTCCCTCCCAACGAGGAAGGGATTCAATAGCAACCCCAACTTGTCTCTGATCTTTACAAAACTGTGTCTGTAAAGTGCCTTGGTGAAAATGTCCGCCACCTGCTCATCTGTCTGTATGTACTCCAACCGAATGGTTCCTCTCTGAACAAAATCTCTCAGGAAGTGGTACCGAATGTCAATGTGTTTGCTCTAGTCTTGGAACACGGGATTTTCAGATAGCCTGATGCCACTCTGATTGTCACAGTGAACTACTGTAGCCTCTAGCTCACACTCAAACAACCATGACAACAACTTCCTCAGCCACATTCCCTCACAAGTAGCCAAACTGCCTACCATGTACTCAGCCTCTGTCGAGTTCAATGCAACTGACTTTTGCTTCCTGTTGAACCATGAGACAACCCTTGATCCAATACTGAAGCAACAACCTGAAGTGCTCTTTCGGTCCTCTACACATCCTGCCTAGTCCACATCTGTGAAGCCTGCTAACTGTACACTCCCCCTCCGCTCATAAACCAACCCATGCTCCACTATACCTCTGATGTAGCGAAGTATGTGCTTTGCAGCTGTCCAATGCACTCTTCGAGAGTCCACCATGAACTGGCTTAAAGAGTTGACCACAACGCTGATGTCTGGTCGTGTATTGACCAAATACATGAGCGATCCAATAAGCTGGTGATATAAGGTAGGATCAAATTTGTTTGATCCTGATGCATCAATCTTCCTCCAGTTGGAAACTAGAGGTATGGCCATAGGCTTGCAATCCACCATCCCGAATCTCTTCAAGATCTCCACTGCATACTTCCCCTGTCCAATGAAGAAGCACCCTTCTCTCCGCCAAACCTCCAAGCCTATGAAGTAATGCATCAACCCAAGGTCTTTCATTTCAAACTCAACGGCAAGGTTGGACTTGCAATCGCCAATCAACCTCTCATCTCCTGTAAGAAAGAGATCTACATATAAGACAAGTATGAGAGGCACCTCACCTGTCAAGAAGTACAGGTTGTGGTCCGCCTCACTCCATTGGAATCCCATCTCCCGTAGATATATCCTCAAGTACCATGCTCAAGGTGCCTGCTTGAGCTCGTAAAGAGCTGTCTGCAACCTGCATACATACGTCTCCATGTCCTCCACATCAAACCCCTTTGGCTTCTCAATGAATACCTCCTCCTCTATGACTCCATTGGCGAAGGCAGACTTGACTTCCATCTGATGGACACGCCAACCCATCTCTACTACTAATGAGATAATGGTACGAATGGAAGAGTACTTGGCAACAGGGGCAAAGGTCTCCTCATAATCAATACCCTCCTTATGTGAAAACCCCTTTGCCACAAAGCGTGCCTTGTACTTCTCCACGCTTCTATCTGCTGCATGCTTCACTTTGTAGATCCATCTGGATCCCACCACCTTTTTCCCCTGTGGCCTCGACACAAGCTCCCATACCTGTTTTTTCATGATGGAGTCATACTCCTCAACCATAGCCTCGTGCCACACATCATGTTGTGCATCCTCCTTGAAACTGGAAGGTTCAAAGTTAATCAACTCTGTCATCAATGTCATATAGCTAAGTCTCTCTGGTGGTTTGCTCCGTCTCATGGAGCTCTGTGGAGGATCTACCTGCCTAAAATCCTGAACTTTGGACCTAAACTACCTAGGCCTTGGCCTAGTGTCTACCTGTTGCGGCTGCTGGATATTCGCCTCATGTTGCAGCTTATCCTCCAAGTCAATGATTGAAGGATCTTGTCCACCTAACTCCCTCTGACTGCTAGAACCTATGCCATGTGTCTATACCTGTACTTGTGGCTCCTCTAGCTTGACCCCCGAGTCATGTGTCGGTTGAGGCTCTGCTAGTAAGTCCATAGATCTTCGCAAGGCCCTGTTCTCATCAAACCGGACATCCCTACTCACAATGATCCTCTTGCGAGCAAGAATGTATACTCTGTATGCCTTCGAAATCTCGCTGTAGCCATCAAGTAACTCCTTCTTTCCAAAAGGGTCCAACTTCTTCCTAGTGTCAGCATGAATGTGACAATAGCAGACACTCCCAAATATGCGAATATGGCTCACATCTGGTCTAGTGCCTGTGAGGACCTCCTCGGGTGTCTTCCTCCCCAAAACTCTGTGGGGACACCAGTTCTGAATGTATACTGCGGTCCTGTATGCCTCGGCCCAAAGGAATAGTGGTAATCCCTGATCAAATAGCATGGCCTTGGAAGCTCCTACCTTAGTCGTGTTCTTTCTCTCTGCCACTCCATTCTGCTATGGGGTATGAGGCACTATGTGCTCCTTCTTGATCCCCTGTACTGAAAAGTACTCCAAGAACCCATTAGAGATATACTCACCTTCGTTGCCTGTTCTCAACACTCGAATCTTCCTTCCAGTCTAGTTCTCTACGAGAGTCTTGAACTCTCGAAACCTATCAAAGACCTCTGACTTGGCCTTCAGGAAATAGATCCAGGTCTTCTTGGAATTATCGTCAATGAAAGTGACACAATGGCTGTAACCATTGAAAGATTGGACACTCATAGGTCCACAAACATTCGAATGCACTAAGTCCAAGGGCTCCTTAGACTTGTGCTCACTCTGTGGGAAAGGCTTCTTAATGTTCTTCCCCAACGCAAAACCCTTTCAATGGTTATGCTTCCCCTCCTGTACCTGAGGAACTCCAATGACTTCATGTCTCAAGTGCCTCAGTGCTCCATTGTGTAAGTGTGCCATCCTACTTTGCCACAACTCACCTTGCTTGCTGACGCTGCTGACAAGAGCCTTTGCAGGCTCGAAGTGTAGTCTATACACCTTCCCGCTCCTGATCCCAATAACCCGATCCAAACTCCTGTCCAACCCCTTAGGCCTGATATACACTCTATGGTCTCGAAACCTCACCTGAAATCCCTTGTCCTCTAGAGTGGAAACGGATATGAGGTTCTTGGTCAACCCCGAAACATCTAACACACCAGCAAAGCTGAGGGGTTTTCCAAACTCCCTATGAAATGAAACCGTGCCAACTCCTTGTGCATGATATCGCACATCATCACCCACCTCAACGTGGATACTTGTTCGACCCTTCTGCAAGTCCTTGGAGAATCTTTTATGTCCAGTCATATGACTCGATGCTCCACTGTCGATGTACCAAATACTGCTACCTGTGGTGCTTGCCATGCAAGCTATCAAACAAAACTCCTCATCGAAGTTTTTGTTGAACTCCTCCACCTCTGCAGAACCTGCCATCTAAGTATTGCTCTTCTTCTTTATGTCTAGGCACTGGGAGCCAAAGTGTCCCTGCTTGTGGCAGATAAAACACTTGACCTTTGACATGTCAAGGTTCTTCTTACCACCCTTCTTCCTCTTTGCCTTACCCTCACTCTTCCCTGTTAGGGATAGAGCCTTCTCATCCACAATCTGTGGGGCACTACTGGATGAGCCTGATCCTTGACCCATGCGAGTCTCCTCCTACACAAAGTCATCCTACAATCTCTACCAATCAGGGAGCTTCTCCCTGGCCAAACTACCCTTGACAAAGGTGTCCCATGTCTTAGAAAAGCCATTGAGGGCTATCCGGACTAGCTCCTCATCCTCAACCTTGAGCCAACACCTCCAAGCTCATCTCTGATCTATGTTAGCCTTGTGAGATAAGGAACCACTCCTTCTCCCTTGGCCATCCTGGTACTGTGCATCCTCTCTTACAACACCATCTTCTGGTTTTCGTTCTTGCTCTAGTACAGACTTTCCAAAGCCTTCCACATGTCTGATGCGGTCTTCTTCTCAGAAATATGAGGGACTATGTGGTCCTTCACTCCATCCAAGATGATCAACTTGGCTCTAGAATCTATCTTCTTCCAAGCTACCAACTCTGTCGAATCTGTGGGCGCAACCTTCATGGATACAATGTGCTCCTCTACATCATTGGCATCCAGGATCCTTGTGATCCTTTCTTTCCATGTAGGAAAGTTCTGAGCCCCCTGGAGTCTATCCTCGACTCTCAACTGCACGACCATACTAAAGTGTACCTGTCAAACCCTAGATCTGAACTTTAGGTTTGTGTCTTCAATAGATCTTCCCCTGATCTATCACTGTTGTTGCAAGTCTCTCAGATTTAGCTCAACTGAGCTCTGATAGCATGCAAATTTTCCAGTAAAGCTCAAATTAGGGCTAAACAGTATATTTAATTGTTTACTGAAAAACCACACATGAACTTCTTTACTAGTATTGCAACGGAATATAAAAATTGAAAAACATCCACAACATCACATAAAATATAGACATAGCTATTTTGGGTAGGAAACCCCCGGATAAAACCCAAGATGGAAAAACTGGTGCCGCAGTCAAATATGAATTTTATATTATGAAGATATGGAACTTTTACAATCTGTAGACAAATTCACCCAACCTGGCGAAGTGAGCCTTTGCAAAAACACTGGACAACTTCCAGCAACCCAACACACCCCAGCGCAGTTGTACGGCCTCCACTGCACATCTGTACGGATCCGTACGGTGTTGACCTCGGCATGTACGGATTTTGTACAGTTGTACGACTTCCTCTGCCAAACTGGTACGACTACCCTCTGCATGATCCTATATGGCCTAGCTGTGCCTGGAAGCTTGGTGACTCTGTCGGGTGAGTGCTTCTTCGTCTTCTCAGCAAATTCCTTCGTCTTACTTCTCTCTGTCAGTATCTCTCCTGTGTACGTGTCATTTCCACCAAATCTCCTTTTAACTCAATGGAGAAGCGAAAACCCTAACCCTCACTATGGATCAATGGATGTGATCCTCCGGTGAGATCAATGGCCAAGATTAGATCAGCCATCACTTAAATATTTCACTTTTCACTTTATTAAATTGATTCCATTAAGTCAAAATCAAATTAGAATAATTAAAGTATTTTCCTAAGTCAAAACTTAGAAAAATCACTTTAATACATTTGGCTTCCTGTTTAATGTCTCTCTAGCATGCAAGGACACAAGCAATGCTAGAAGACATTCCTTGTTGCCACTTTCTAACAAGGTGTAAGGCCAATTTTGCACATGAGGTTAGCTCCCTGTCTTCCTTTTGTTCTATGTGATGGGTGGAGGTATGCCATTAGCTTCTGGCCAGAGGAGTTCTATTGATAAAAGATGCCCACTCTTTGTACCCAGCGAAGTATTCTGACTTTCTCTCATATCTTGTTGCTTTTAGTAAGAGGATATGATCACCACCGTATCTACGCTTTGATGGTTTTTTGTACAGTTTTTTGTAAATACTAGAAGTATTTTGCAAAAAAGAGGATTCAGAAGCAAATAGTGAGAATAGTAGTATGTAACAACTGGCAACATGGCAAATGACAATGTATTTCCCAAGTCAAGGAAACAAACACCCACTAAGTGCCTCACATATCACTCGATCAATCATCGCACTGATTTCTCCATCAATCATTCCATTGATCGACTCCATGCCATTTACGACACTACATTAGTATGTGCTATTATAAATATAATAACATAGAGAATGGACAGTATGTGTACATTTGCAATATTTCTCTCTTGGATTTTGTCTTATTGTGTGAGTGCTGTCATTGCTGTTTGTGTTCACATGTCAGTGTTTGGATTCTCTCTAGTCATTTGGCAATTTTTGTGAATGTGTTGAAACAGATTCTACTATTACAGGCTACTTTTATGAGAGTGAATGGCTTACCTTATTTAAATTTTGCAGGATCTAAGACTGGCACAGGAGAAAAACAAGGCCCTTGTAGCAGATTTGGAAAAGAGTAAAGCAGATAATGTTAAGCTGTATGAGAAAATCCGTTACATACAAGATTATACAAAGGATTGGCCTCTCTCCCGAGGGCAGAGAAAGGTGACCTTTGAGTGTATTCTGATATGCTTTTGTGGTTAAATTCTATTTTCTTATCATTATATTTACATCAAAATTTTATGTTGTTATATGCAGCGTGCTGATGATGTAGAGAGTGGTTTCAGTTCAGATATAGAATCGAAGTACAAGAAGATATATGAAGATGACATAAACCCCTTTGCTGCTTTTTCAAAGAAGGTTGAATTTATATCCCTTCTTATCATGTTACCTTGGATGGGTGCATTGTCAATCTCTTCTCTCTAGATATTTTTGTATTGGACCTTGCACAGTATGGAAAAAGTCCTCTGTATATCTTCTTTCTAAAACTAGGTTGTATAAGCAAGCTCTGACTCCTGGAGATAATAGGTTTTCAAAATAAAGCAGGTATTTATATCAAGTTCCACAAATTGATAAACTGTCCTAGGCATAGCTGTTTTCAGATAAATATCAGAAAGGTGGGATAAGGGTGAAAATCCTGTTGTCTTTCTTTTAGAAGTGGAGACACAAGCCTGAAGAATTTGACCTTTCTAAACAAAACAAAAACATTCAAAAATAAAACTTCTGAGTTTCATAATGAAATGGAGACTTTAATGAGAGAAGTGATTATCAGAGAGGCTCTGAATTTGCATGGTGAATAGCTGCTTCAATCTTTGTTGTTGTAATCGAGGCAGATTCATACAGATGGGGTCCATGATGAAGAGCATGTAGCTCCTAGAGCTGCAGAGACAAGCACAAATGATGATTTTATACCAGAAGAACATGTTCCGGAGGTTCACGATATGGCAAAACCACAAAGACCTGTAGATCCACCCCGAGAAGTGATTACTCATAAGAGAAGACCAGCTTGGGCTCGAGAAGCTATTCGAGATGTAGAAAAGTATGGTGCTCCAGATGGATCCTTCAGAGAAAGCAAGAGACCTTGACCATATTCCAGCTATATGGCATTGTTATGTGACATTGATGTAGAGCCTTCCAATTATGAAGAAGCATCTGACAAGAAAGTTGTTAGAGTTTGCACTTTAATTCAAACTTGTCGGATCTTTAATCTAATGTACTAGGATCACTGAAAGATAGACACAAAGATTTTATCCTAGGAAACCCAAATAGGAGAAAATCCAACAACTTCTTTTGTATAGATTCGTCACTTAGTACAATGTCAGACAAAGATAGAAAACCCAAAGAGAAGATGCCTTCTGCAGCGTCTTCTTCTTTCTAGCAAATTTGTCTTTCTCTCTCTCTTGGAGCGAACTTGCTTGTGTTGATGTGTGTCAAAATGAGGGAGGGCACCTCCCTATTTATACTGATCATGTGTGTGACCTTTTTCCTCAATAGGGTCAACTTCCCTAATTGTTTAGGCCGACTTGTCCTTGTGGGAGACCAAAAATACATTTTATATTATTTTCTTGGGGACTATTGCCCTGACTTACAACGGAGGTTTTACCTCAACTCTTACATGACCAATTTCATTAATGTTTCTCCAATTGGAGGGAAAACATCCCCGAAAGGAGGAATAACAAAAGTAATAAAATATAATAATAATACAAAGAATATCTTCCGAAGTTACATTTTCAACAACAAAAGTATGGAACGATGCCATGATCCAAGAATACCAGTCTATTATGAAGAATGACATTTGGGATGTGGTTCCGACACTGAAAGGGAAGTCAGTGGTGACTTCCAAATGGATCTACAAGACGAAGCATTCAGCAGATGGCAATATTGAGAAATACAAGGAAAGGTCTGTGGCTCGTGGTTTCTCCTAGAAAGAAGGAATAGATTATGAGACATTTTCTCCTGTGGCGAGATACACTTTGATTAGAGCTATACTTGCAATAGTTGCAAAGATGAAATGGAGTGTATGCCAGATGGTGGTTGAAGATAGCTTTCCTGAATGGTGTAGTAGAAGAGGAAGTGTACGTGGAACATCCACAAGGATTCGAGACACATGACTGGCAGACAAATGTGTGCAAATTAAAGAAGGCCTTGTATGGTTGAAGCAGGCACCCATGATTTGCTGTGACAGAATTAACAGTTTTCTGATGAGCTTGGGCTTTACCAAGGGTAATGTAGATTCCAACCTTTACTACAAGGTTATGAATGGTGGACCAATGATACTACTGTTGTATGTGGATGATCTATTTCTAACAGGGGTCGAGAAGCTCATCGCCAAGTGTAAGAGGGAGCTTGCTGCAGAGTTCGAGATGAAAGACCTAGGTATGATGCACCACTTCTTGGCTCTAGAGGT
The DNA here is from genome assembly GCA_001517045.1 of Pseudotsuga menziesii. NCBI lineage: Eukaryota > Viridiplantae > Streptophyta > Pinopsida > Pinales > Pinaceae > Pseudotsuga > Pseudotsuga menziesii. Next base: position 687,850 of record LPNX010133947.1, read on the forward strand.
GTGGCCGAAATCGGATGAGATTTTCCTTAACCAAGGAAAACATGTTGTAGAGATCCTAAAGAGATTCGGGTTGTTGTATTGTAAATCCATGCCTACACCGATGGTGACAAACATGAAGTTATTGAGTGATACTTCATTAGAGACAATGGATGCCACCATGTGACACATGATTGGTTCGTTGATGTATCTAACAAACATGAGACCAGATATATGCTTTGCGGTGAACACACTGAGTCAGTATATCGTTGAGCCAAGACGTGTTCACTTGATTGCAGAAAAGCATGTGATAAGTTACCTGAAAGGTGCAGTTGATTATGGACTCAGATATGTTTCAAATTGTGAGATAAGATTGTATGGCTATGCTGATTCAGATTGGATCGGTAGTGTTGCAAACTGAAAGAGTACATCAGGATATTGCTTTAGTCTGGAGTCAACTATGATTTTGTGGCTCAGTAGGAAGCAGGCTAGTGTGGCACTTAGTATGGCCAAGGCAGAGTATATAGTAACATGTTCATCCTGTAGCGAAGTTGTGTGGCTTCAAAAGTTGCTTGCAAGATTGTTTTATCTTGAGTTAGAGGTGACTTGTATCTTTTGCGACAACCAGAGTTGCATAAAGTTGTCGAAGAACCCTGTGTTTCATGACAAGTCCAAGCACGACAAGATCAAGTAACATTACATCCGTGACATGGTACAAAAGGGAGTTGTGAAGCTTCAGTATATTTTGAAAGACGAGCAGATAGTCGATGTGTTGACCAAACCTCTGTCAAGGGTAGAGTTTAAGTACTTCAAGGACAAGCTTGGCGTGGTGCAAAACGACTTTCCTACTTGAGAGGAAGTGTTGAGTACATATGCGATTCCAGGGGCAATAGCACTGAGTGTGGCAACAACAGGTAGTCATTCACAGACACGTTACCGAATGGGGCACAAGTTGGCCTAACCTCGCATAGGGTCAGGATGCCCAACATTCAGGACTGGAAGGCCAGGTCATGTGGACTAGTGATGCCCAGCTAGAGGGATAGAGGGCCAACCTGAGTGGGTTGGAGGGTTTTTAGCATTGTGTTGGATGGCTAGTGTGTGCACGATAGATTTCCTAACCCTTATGGTTAGATGCCCAGCCACTATGGGTTGGTTTCTTGGTGGTGCCAACCAGAAGGGCTAGTCTTCAGACTAGTAAGCTAGATTCTGTGTGAGTTGGATGTTTAGTGTGTGTGAGATAGAGGCCTGGTTCGATGTGAACTACATGAAGTCCCATAATGATATAACGTCCAAAAGGACGATGACGTTGTGCCCACTATTGAGATGCTACGTATGATGTTGAGGCCCTGGATGCATGATGTGGATGATGACTTGCTCGTGTACAAAACTTCTAGTGATGGATAGATTCGTGAAAGTCAAGTAAATGGTCAAAGAATATAGTTGTGCAGAAGCAGTGTTGAAGATCGTGCCAAAAGAATACCTTCCTTGCTAAGAGGGAGTGTTAATGTTTTATGTAGCTTCAAAGATATTCTTATTGTATTTGATCATGTAATAACCCTGAAAGAGTAATGCTAAAACATACGCTCAAGAAATCAAGTGAAAATAGACAAGTCGGCCCCACAAAAATCACTGGGTAAAACTACCCAAGTCACTGGGTAAAATTGCCCCTACGTTGGGTAAAACTACCCCAATGAAGTCATCCCTATAGTGAAAAAGTCAACCAAAAAAGAGTATAAATAAGAGGGTGCATTCCTCATTTGGACATACAACACCAGTTTACTCAAGCTAGTGAGACAAATGTGCAAGAGAGAGAGAGAATGGCTGGAGGAAGACTTATCTTGGGGTTATCTTATCTTATCTTTATTGCTTGGGTGTCTTTTGTGAGAGGGAGATTTAGTTATTCGAAGTATTGACATTGTACTTTGTTGACGAATCTATACTTGAAGAAGTTCTGTTGGGTTTTTCCCCTGAAAGGGTTTCCCAGGATAAATCTTCGTGTCAATTGTTGAATGTGTTTCTTTCGGTGATCTTTATGCATGCAATTATTTTGATGTGATATGTCAAATTGAATGAAAGTCTAACATAATTGCTCTTAAGTCAAAATTTTAACAATATGTAGCTTTTCATTCATTCAAAAGGAAATGGGAATCAAAAGTTATATAGTGAAGGCAAGCTAACAACAAGGACTTCTAAAATAACAATTTTATGTTGAAGCAAGATGACTAGTGAAAAGTGGCATTTCTTCTATATGTATATGTGGCATTTGGTGTAATGAGAATTTAAATTTTGATTGGAGGGTAGGATTGGAGGTATTGAATTAGTAAATATTGAAACATGGATATATTCTGGAACACCATCTACAACAAACAAAACCTTCGAGACATAACATCAATTATTGTCTTGCACACTTTAAGTGATCACCACCTTCACATTTTACAACACTACTATTCAATAGGAAGACACCAAAACACTAACATATATGTATACATTCATCCCTATGGATCTGAGGTTTAAATTGCAATTGCTTTGTGTTTGTATTCATGGCATGACTCGTATACTTTCAATGGAAACCTTGAGAAGCACTAATGGATTATGAGCATAGCTAAGAGGACAAACCTCTTCATTTATTGGATTGTTGACGATACAACTACTTGGACTTCTCTCCTCTCAACCATCCTATACAAATGCCAAGTGGTACACCATGGTTTTGACTCATAATGATGAGATACATTTATATATTTGATGTGTATTGGCTATCCACTTTTGAGTCCTTTGATGTATCATTTTTTATTTTGCATCCACTACATCATGTGTATTTGTGTTTTTCCTATATTTGTGTGCCAATGTGTTTATTTGATTTTGTTGTTGGTTTATATGTTTAAAAAATTGAAGAAAATGAATTTGTTTTGTATAATATCTACATTCATTTTCAGCATGTTAGGGTTTCTTGTGGCCTTCTTTAGTGGCCCTTGTTGCTTTAACCATTCATGAACTTGCCCTCTTGGCTTGGTCTCGACTCCATTTACCCTTGTTTGGATTGGCACTAGTCTCTTGATCCTCCCATCATTTTCTTTTACTACGAAAGACCCAAAAAATTGATTTGCTAAAGCTACTCTTTGTGCCTAATTGGGAAGCTTTAGTAACCCTATTCCTAGGGATAACCCCCCTTGTGTTGGAGGAGTGCCAACCTAATGTGAGAGAGGTAGTTATTGAGGTGACAGTGGATAGCCCTTCTCAGCGTCCCTTGGGTTATCAGTGTTCTTTGGGATTTAATCACACATGCTGGTTTGGGAGATAACAATACTAAAGTAATTTGATAAGTTTCAGCCCTCTAGGGCAATGTTATCATACATAAACCAGATCTGAAAACTTACTTTTACAGCAGTTCTAACAGTAGTAAAACAGCCCTTAACTTCTTCAATAATGATGTCAAATCACTCAACAAAATCACCCTTTACTTATGTCAAATCTGCAAGATATATATAGCTGTAAATTACAAGTCATGAACATAGATCTCTGAAAATCAAATCTGCAATTTACATGAATTGTGGACAGCTGAAAACTTCATTAATAACTTAATATACACAAGGTGAAGTTGGTGCAAGTACCATAGCCATATCAGAAGGCTAGTACAATGATCAATCCACTAGCTCTCCGAAACCCTTGCTAGGGAAAACGAAAAATCCTAGCTCAACCAGGGAGCTCCAACATGCATGAATCACTCAAACAAGTCCTCTGAGGCAAGATGTCCTCTTCTCTTCCTCTTCTTCACCAATTACACCCTTGGTTTTCTCTATTTTAAGAGCAAGGAGATTTAGTGATGTGGCTATTTAAATTTGGAAAGGGCTAGATCTGTGAAGTCTACAACATGTGATGTGTCCAATCTTGGAAAAGGAGCATTTTCTTTGATCGGCAGGAGACAGCGTGTAGTTTCACTTTCCTCTGCAAAAGAAAAATACAGCATCACAGTAAAAGGGGCATGTAAAGCAGTTTGGCTTAGAAGAGTACATTCAAATCTGCAAGTTGATAAGAATGAGTCTAGTCTAATTTTTTGTGACAACCAAGAAATTCTTGAACTAGCAAAGAACCCTGTCTTTCTTGAGCACACAAAAACATGTCAACCTACATTGCCATTTCATTCAACAAATTTTAAAACATGGAGTAGTTGGGCTGGAATATTGTCCAACTCAGGATCACACTGCAGACATTCTCATTGAGTCTCTTTGCCTAGATAAATTAGTAAAATTTAGAGATAAACTTGGCCTTATTTCTAGAATGACCAAGGGAGGATGTCAGAGTTTATAATGGTTCTCATGAGTCTAGACCATAGACATAGGCTTAATAATGAAGTCGCTTCACGACTTAGTTTAATTTTTACTTTAGTGTTGTGTTAATGACATAAAGTACACTCAAGTCATTTAAGGGTTATGCATCTAGGGTTTATGTTATTTCATTTCTATAAAGAGACGATTGCTCTTCATATGATATCCAAGAAACATCTCTCTTTCAAGTTCTCTTTCGTGTTCTTGCTTGGTTTCTTTCTGTTTGGTTTTTGTAAATGTGAGCATACCTCACACTATAAGAATTGCACTGTAATTTTAATCATTATTATGATGTGTAGTAGTTTATTGTTCGATGCGATGGTGTTGCCCATCTTTATGTACATTATTAAATTGGGAATGCCTATGCTAAGGTTTGGGATGCCCAAATCTTTTGCTAGACTAAGACCCTTCTAAAGGGAGAGAGCTTCTGCCAAAGTTCTGCAAAGCCCCCATCCTGGCTCTGCCCAACCTACCATTATCCACCACATTTGTAATTGAGTAAAGTAAGTCAACCATTTATAGGCAGTTCTCTATGCTCATAGTATAATTGGGATTTTGATCAGCCCAATTATCTGGGTCAATATTGCAAAGAATTGTTAGACCCAATGCTAATCTCTTGTTAAAAGCTTCAATTGAATCAGTAGCTGGTGGATACTGTCAAGATTCTGTGGTGTTGATTCATAAACTCTGACATCAAAATTTGTATTTGTTTCATTAACAGACTGATTGCCTTGTTAACCTATAGTTATGATTGACATTGAAATTTTGTGATAATTTCCTGGTAGATAAATTTAACAGCTGTTTGAGAAGCACAATCTTTGATAGACTTATATTCCAGCTGCTTTTTAAGGAGTTCTGTTGCAACGATTGCATTTCTAACTTTAATTCTTCTTATTTGGATAGGAAATGTATTGACAAAGTCAATTGCCCTTTTTTGAAATAGTAATTGAGTTAAAAAAGGTTTTGATAGAATCTCATCTTTCTGTGCAGAACTCCCCATCATCTGACATTTATCACATTTTTTAGCAAATTAATGGGTACCTTTGAACACTGTCTAACACCACAGATTATATTGAAGAACTTTCCAAGAAATTATTAACCTTTTAAGTGGCTTGCTACAAGACTTGTCTTCTGCCAGCTTTGTCAAGAATTCAGTTGCAATCAATGTTTTAAAACTCGGAATCGGCCGAGGGTCAACTCGGACTCGGACTCGGACTCGGCAATGACTTGGCAATGTCTCGGCCGGTTTGATTTTAATGACTCGGTTTACTAAGAAACACAAAATATTTAATTTTTATAGAAAAAATATATTTTAAAGATTATAATCCGTCATTCCAAAGCATTAGAGACAAAACATCTGAAGTATGATCATATATATACCATATAAGGGTGAACATATCAAAATTGCACGAAGGGTACTGTATAATGTATAATTATAACTATACAATGTACATTATATATAATACATTATAATTGTAATACATTGTAAGACATTAGGCTTTTATAATTATAACTACATTTTAAAAATTAAAACTTAATTGTAATTTATAAATTATAACTACATTATACATACATGTAGGCTGTTCAACTAAATTATAATTGTATTACAGCCTAATGTATAATGTATTACAATGTATAATGTATAATGTATAACTAAATTATAATTGTAATTTGTAAGGCTGTTCAAACTTCAAAGTTCAAACCTTCAAACCTTCAAACCTTCATGCTGTATGCTGTAACTTCAAAGTTCAAACGCTGGCACCTTCAAACCTTCAGTGTGGTCGTAACCTCAAGAAGCAGCACTGAGCAAAGTTCAAACTCCACGCAGGCTGCAACAAACTCCACTCCGTCTGCACTGTGCAGAGCCTCCACCGAGCACCCACGGGCCACACTCACGGATTCCTCGACTGGGTCGTAAGTGTTATGGTAGTTGGTTAGTGATTAGGTTAGGGGTTAGGTTAGATTTTAGGTTAGTTATTAATAAATTTTAATTTAAAAAAAAAAATTGAGCTCAGGTCCAACTCGGCGAGTTGACCTTTAGCTCGGCCGAGTTGGCCGGTTCGGTACCGAACCGGCCACCTGACCCGAGTTAAAGGCTGACTCGGCTCGGCTCAGGGTCAACTCGGGTGACTCGGCCGAGTCCAAGTCGGCTGGGACCGAGTTTTAAAACACTGGTTGCAATGATAGCATATCTGGCTTTAATTCTTCCTGCTTAGATATGAAATGTATTGACAAAGTCAATTGCCTGTTTTCAATGGACTCTCATCTTTCTGTGCAGATCTACCCATCATCTGACTTCTATCACATTTTCTAGCAAATTAATAGGCATCTTTGAACACTGTCTAACACCACAGATTACCTTGAAGAACTTTCCTAAAAGTTGTTTAACCTTTTAAGTGGCTTGCTACAATCCCTTGGTGTGCTTCTTCTAAGATAGATTCTCATTTTATTGGAAAAAATGTGTCAAAGCCCTAAAACATGAGGACAAAATCTTGAATGTAAATTGTAGAATTTACTGTATTCTAGAAATTGAAATTTGTATTAATGTCTACTAAAGACCAAAATAGGTGAATGAGACTATTGACTACAACCGTTAATAATAGCCAAGCAAAAGAGATGGGTGCAAAAAGCACCCTTACAAGAAATGAAATGAAATGAAAAGGGATTACAAGACCAACATGAAATGAACTCACATAAACATAGGTGTACATGTAGGTTATCCCAAGAACGAAAATCCTAGCAAGTGAAGGAGAGTCGGTAAAGAAACTTACATTGAATTAAGATGCCTTTTCTGCAAGGAAAGAGGAAGTTAGCCTTGCTCATCGTTTGAATCAATAGTGCAGATGTCAATTTTAAGTGCCTGCCAAATAATGTCCACTTGAGGGTGGCCTGGGGAGTAATCTTGGGCAACACCAACATGCTCCTGATGCTGGTCGTGGTGGAGATGAAGTAGAAGCATTCCTAACATCTAGAGTCGAAGAACTCCTAGTGGAATGAAAGAAACTAGTAATGCATCTTTAAGTAGGTGTCCTACAGCGATGACTTTTATCCTCTTAGGACCCCTTGATGTGGCACAGTTTGGAGCCCAGATGGCACAGACCAGAGATCAGTGCTGAACAGTGCTAGTGTTTTTCCAAACCTTAATTGCATTGGGGATTCCTATTTAATACCCACAGACTCAAGAAATGACCTTGCCTTGGAGAACCAACAAGGAAGCTGACCTGTCACCTGACTGACCAATGGATGCAAGTCTCTGGAAATAAGAGAACACCAAAAAGGGGTACCTCTCATTTAAGAAATGCTTTTCGTGTTTCAGATTTTGACTGTTTATTAGCATACAATTGTTGGCCCTCTGATAAGAAAAGCCCCACTTGTAGCACATGCCCTATTATTATCAAGGGAACTATTCATAGCATTAGATGACGTTTTAGAATTTAAAATGAGTTTTGATCTTTCTGACAAAATGATTGTACACAGATAACCTTGAAAGAGTAGCATGCTTGAATCGCATTGAATTCCTTCCTAGGTTTTGAGAAGGTCTCAAATTTAAATTATATATACTTGCATTCCACCAAATCTGAGTTATAAAAATCTCAAGAATCATTACAATAATGTGAAATAGTTTTTGTCTTCGGAGTTGTCTGTTCAACTGTGGGAGGGTTGGAAGCTGGAACTAAAAAGAGGAGACTCCTAACTTCTCCTGGAAATATGTCAAAACTATTACCATCCAAAGTGGATATTTGTTTCATCTCATTGGTATATCTGGAATCTGGATGCTATATTCTTTGAGCAACCACTTTGTTTCTGTGGAGACCTAGCCTTTTGAGTTATAAAAAGGATAAATTTTAGAATTTGTCTGAAACAGGAAAAGGAGCGTAGATACAAGGAACTCGGAATAAGAGACAAAATTACACTTACAAGCGGGCGTTTCCTTCTTGGCAACAAGTAAGCTGTTATACATTTTGGTAGTACCTGTCCTCTTTTATATCTGTTTTGAGTTTTGATGTGCAGTTATTCCTGCTGGTATCATTCATATGTTATGCATAAATGAAGTTTGAACTGAATAGAATCATGTGGAGTTGGACGATAACTCTACTACTGGCAATTTTATTAACAAGTCATGAATTATATATGCCAGTGTATATATTAATTTAACTCGATAAAACTAAGACAGTTATGTTGATCCAGATATGCCCGTACTTTTATCTTCTTCTACTCCATAGGTCTTCATCTTCTTGTTTTTACCAGTCTATATAGAATGTCAGCTCTAAGTTACCACAGGTAAGATCACCAATTCAGGTCCTTTTCTTTTAGTTATTTAATAGACTAATTGCATTATTGTTATAATGTTCTTATTTGATGAACTATTGCTTTTCACTAAAGATGAATATTCGGTACATTGGTTTTGTTCAGCATTGCCAAAAGTGGAGATTTGGAATCTGAGAAGAATGCAGTAAAATTTCTTAACATGGCCATGCATCATTCTACTTAAGATAAACTATAGAACTGAGAACCACAACTAAATTTGGCCAAATCTGGACCCAAGTCCATTGTAGTCATATCTGTTGACTACTGATTTTCCTGGGACTTGTCTCCTGCAAGTTTCAAGTCCTTTGATCTGGAGATCTGTGAAGCAGATTTGTATATAATGTTGAATATGATTATCAGGTAGTAGATCTGAAGTGTAATGTCACTTGTAGAATATATTGGCTTCCAGCAAACTAAGATCAAACAAAGAAGATTTTGGAATTAAGTTCAATTTAGTTGAAATTCAGTGTTATGCAGAAATTCATAAATAATGGATTCTGCACTTATTGGTATTACTAATGCCACGGTGTATAATCATGTTCATTATTCTTTATAAATTTCATTTGAAGTGTCCTTAAATTTTTAGGTTTTGAGATTATCTGCGATGCTGCTGTTTTTTTATTGAAATTAGGAAGCTGCTTGAATGAACTGGAATTTATAAAATTTGCTCGGTGAAGCTGTGTTGTTTGACACAATTTTATTAATATTTTACAGACTGGTTGAAAAATGACATCCAATCAATGTTGTTTTGTGAACTGTAAGCTATTAATCTGAACTTTCATCATGGAGATAATTCAATCAATTGAAAGTTGAAACAGATGTTAACAGTTCATGTATTTTAGCAATTGAGCTTCTAATAACTATGCTAGGCTTGTGCAGATCTTCTAGATTTTCATTCTAATATGCCAATCTCTTAGGTGAAAAGAATGCTGTAACAGTTTACGCATTTTGGTTTAAACTTTAGAGAGAGCAGCAGTAATCACTTTGGTCAGTAGTGAATGTAGGATGTCTGCAAGCCTTCAGAAAGAGATCACAGGTTTTGGATTTTCAAAGATGAGTTCATGGGAATACAATCCTTCAACAAAATGTCAAGATGTCTTTTTTCCCTCCCGTTTTTATTATGTTCTTCATTCTTTGGGATCTTGATTTGTGCTTGATTTTTCAGATTTATTGACTTGTTGCATATCCCAGTTTTCTGTGATTTAACATAAGCATGTCAACCATGCAAGAATGCTTGCAATGGTAACTACAAAACTGAAACTTAACAAGTTACGAGTTGAGATTAACAAATGAAAAGCTTATGCCCCTCTACTGGAAAATGGACATGATGAGTATTATGGCACATATTATGTGTACAAATAAAGAAATTATGTTTGTTTCTTATGTGCACAAGTCTTTGGAACATTGGTATGTTGGGTACACAAGTACAAGTATCTGATATGGCTAGAAGCTTTGCCAAAAATTTGAGGAAACGACAAGGCAGGACTGACAATAATATATACTAAAAAATAAAAAATAGAAGAAATTTTCAAATTGAAATAGAACATAATTGATTGATTTTGAAATTTAAAACTATTTTAGCCTTTGAAGCCTCCATTAATGATCATTTGTTCAATCCTTGTAAATTTTCTCACCCTCTTTGGTCCATGTTCCGATATACATAGATTGGGTTTGTGTAAAATCAAATCAACCCTTTTCTAACTATGCATGACTCTAGTGCTATGGTAGGTTTTGTAGATTTTACCTACAACTTCATCCCACTATGAGTTTGTTATGGAAATTTGTGTATCTATAGAGGTATCAATCGCCAATAATTTCATAAACCATGAAATTTAATCTTGCTTTTTAAATCCTTGTTCCAACTCCATTTATATTATTGCTCCAAAGAGTGGTTAGTATTTGCATGCCTCCACAATTTTTCAGATGGTAACCGTTGTTTATTTCTCATGTGAATGGATTGGATTGTTTCAAGTAACATCAAACTTTCAATTTTTTTTGTTATTTTGAGTTTGATGTTTATGATGATAAATTACTATATTGATCAATTCTTAGGGTTGTTTGTGTGTTTGGTGTCACAAAACATTTTGGGTTACTCACCTAGATCATCATCTAGGTGATTGGAGTAGTCTCGGGTTTCACCTTTGATTTATCCTCTTATTGGTTGGAAGTATCTCATTTCAAGCCCTCAACATCCTTAAATATGTTTGGGTGCCTTTTTCTAGTGGGTCTACATGGTCAAACATTCATTTACCCTTCTTGGTCTCAGGGCATGGTCTAAGTCATGAGTTTTCTTACTCTACCACACTTGTTGCTTATTTTCCACAAATCAGAGATTGCATTTTCATGAGAGTATTGGCAGTATCACCTTAAACAACCAATGTTTGGTTTAAAACCCATGGTTCACTCCCAATGAAATGTGCACCTTGTCAAAAGGCAATGCTTGTCAATGCCCTTGGATCATTCCAAATTCTATTTAAGTGTCTCCTTTTTAAGGGTCTTTCGTCTCCTTCTCTCAGATGCCAAAACTTTGTTAGATTGACAACAAACTTGTGATCTAGCGTTCTTGTCTCCGTATTTGATGCTTTTGAATTTACTTGGATGTGTTGTCTCATTTAATCCTCTACCACTTGAAGGCCACCTTAATATGTTCTCCTCTTCATTAGCTTACACTTTCCTTATTAGATTGATTGGTTACTACTAGGGTGTTCTTGGCTTTGCCCCTTCATGTATCTTAGTCAATCAACATCACCACTATAATGGATTTCCAAGACACTTTGTGGCTGAGGAAGGTATCTTCTTTATGAGAGTGTTTGGGTGTCACACTTATATTTATGGTCTAATATTTTATGTATGTGTTTTGCTTTTGATTCTCATCTCATTGAATATATTTGCATATAACATTTTAAAGCCTATTTTGTAGGAGGATACCAGTGCCTTAAAGTACATCAAGTAGGGTTTCTATAATTTCTTAATTACATATTATACATTTCATTTTCTTAGCTTAAGTATCTTTTCTTCTTATTTAGATAGTCTACTTCATATCAAAACGTAGTTATGAGCTTCGACTCTCTTAGTGTGTTAAATAAACCTTAGGGTGTCTCCTAATTTTCTCGTTGACCATAGTGAATTGGGTTTCTTAGTTTAATGTTTTTGGTTCAATGTGTGTGCATTGAATCAGGGTTCAATACATTGCACTCTCTTTTAAATCTTATTTATTTTCATCTTAAGTCGTTAATTAATGCATAAAGTAGAGAATAAATTAGATTTACTTGATTTCACTCTATTTTATTTGCTAGTTAGCTTTAGTCGTCATTCAAAATCTAATTCAACTCATCACTTAACTAATTAACTTACAACCCTTGATGATAAAAACAACTACCTTAAACCCTAATTAATCTAGTGGCATCCTTCCTCTCTTCTCTTCTCTCCTTTTTCCTATCCTTCCTCTCAGCTCCTCTCTTTTTTCCTTAGTTTTCTTGATTCCTCCCCAAAATTTGGTGGTAAGCCTTCTTCTCTTTTGAACTCATATAGACTGGGATTTCTCCTATTTAAATTGTAATCAATATAGTGATCTCCTTCTTCTCTCTTCTTTCCCTTTTTTCTTAGTTTTCTTGATTACTAATAAAGATTCGATGACAAATATATTTCCCTTCTAAGCTACCATAGCTCAGGCCTCCTATTTTCAATAATAGTGATCTCCATCTCCTCTCTTCTTTCCCTTTTCCCTTAGTTTTCTTGATTATTACTAAAGATTGGATGACAAATATATTTCCCTTCTAAGCTACCATAGCTTGGGCCTCCTATTTTCAATAAAGTAGTTCTTCACTTTAATCATGGCATTGCACTAAGTTAATTTGATAACGCTTATAATAATAATAATATTATTAGAAGAGGATAGAAAGTGGCATATATTGGGGTATAATTCAAATAGATAATATTTAGATGTATTGTTTAGGATGAAGACAACACATATACACAAGTTGATTAAGAGTAGATTAGGTGTAGGTTTAAGAGCAATCGCAAGGTAGTTGGTTAGTGTATATGTTGGAGTCTTCCAATGTAACCCTACCATTATGTTTTTTGTACAAATGGATGTATATATTTATAGATTTTTTTAAGTGTTTGTGTGTACCTCTTGTCATTGTAATGTTGCATTCCCCAATTTTCAATCATAGTTTAGAACAGGACTACGAATGACTCCCTTGTGCAAGTGCCTAGGAAGATGAGAGCATCTTGTGAGAGGATCTTCATAGAATAGGAGTAGAATAGATTATGATAGATGTCCATCTATTAAAACTTGAATATTGCAAAAATAAGCGAGTGGAAAATAGTCTATTGTTGTTGTAGTTTATGTGTGCAGAAAGTGTTAGCATTCTCAAACAGTAGAGTAAGTGTTTTGCAAAAACTTGTTTTTCTTTTGTGAAGTGGTGAGCCTATCTACACCATACAAGTTTGAGCTACCATTTCTAGAAGAGAAGAACACATCATGCTCACATTGGAAATAAGTTTTTCCAAGAACATGCAATTGCTAGAGATGAATGCTAGCAATTTGTTGTCACACAAATAGAATTTGGCCCTTGTATCAACCAACACTTTTCTCGAGGGTTTGCTTGGCAAGATTGAAATTGTCATTGAGACTTAGGGCATGAGAAGGCCCTATGAGATTGCCATTTTAGAGAAAAGCGTGGGAATGTTAGTCAAAGGAATGCACAAGGATTAATCCATGGATGAAGAGGATAAAGTGAGATTTATGGAAATAAAATCAACATCAACAATCGAAGGCATGAACAATGGAAAGAAGTTTTCGTTGAAAATCAAAGGATGTTGTGATTGAGCTAGATATGTTTTTCCCATATCAAAAGCAAGTAGTGTTGATCACATGGCAATGAGATTATTGATGTTGGCACACCTATTTATAATTAGGTGGTGGATTGTCTTCTTGCGTACAAATTTTTATTAGTAGCATAGAATTTTAAATTATTGCAAACCGTGTTAGAATTAACCCTTATTTATAAAACAAACAATGAAGATGATGACAGTAGACCCGGAAATGATTTATTATTTTCAAGAGGAAGAATATCAAAGGCCAAAGGGGGGATTTGGGGTTTACCTCAATATAAACTGTTGTCCAATAATTTGGGAGTTCAGGAATATGAGATTCTAGACCTCGGGAATTCAACACTGGGAACTCATAATTATACCTTATGAGGGGACAAAATAGCTTGATTGAGTTAGCATCCACAAGATTTTGGAATGGTGAACGAGAAAAAACTTATTAAGATAAAGATTTCACTTTGTTTTATTATGAGTGAGTTTAGTATTTTTGTGTTAAGAGAGGATGTTGGAGCATAACTCTCCAATAACCAATATTTAGGGACCTTGTTTTAGAATGAAGACAACACATGTGTAGGTTGAAGAGAAATTATAGGGCAAATTATTAGTGTAGACATTGAGGTCTTCTAGTAGAACTCTACTTTTATGTTTGTTTATAAATAGATGTATCTACACATAGAATGTTGTGAATGTTTTTTGGTGCACAACTTTTGTTATTACAATGTTGCATCCTCCAATTTTCTTTTAATGTATGGATATTAAAATATATGTTGGAATTCGGATATTAGTATACAATAGAGATATATATGGCATCACCTTTGCGTATGTGAAAATAGATGCATAGTTGGTGGTATATAAATCTACAAATAAAATATCATGATGTAAGACTAATTTACCTCTTTGATTAATGTAAATTTTATGCTCTCAATTATTTTGATGCCGTCACCTTTTGTATATGTGAATAGAATTTGGCTACAATATGTAGTAGCCCAAAAACATGTGCTTGGGCATAACATATTCTCTTGAATATGTTAAGAAACATCTTTAGAATGTGTTATGAGTGTTGAAAGTAATTTGCTTGTATATAATATAATGAAATTTAATGTTAAGCATTTAGACTTAGACAAGCCATATTGTTTGGTGAGAGAGTGTAAGAGTTTGACTATAATGGAAACAAAATAAAATAAAGAAGATTTTAATAATAAACATCATTCAAATGAGGTTTCTAGTTTGGGGGGGGCGGGCGGGGCTATTTTATGACAAATTGGTTAATATGTGAAAGCAACTTGTCAATAGGGGCATGCGAGGTAGTTGAAAGGGGGGTGTTGTTAATTGTTTAATCAGGGTTCAAATTTACTGAGGATACACTAGTGCTTGTGCTTGTGTTTGTTGCACACTAGTATTTGTGACAAGAGTTGGGGTTTGGTGCAAGGGCTAGGTGAGTTTGGTGGAATAGATACCCTCAATTGTGGCAACTTAGCCAAAGGCTTGCTTTCACAAGTCTATGTGCAAGTGCTCATGTTGCCCAAAAACATCTAGAAAGAAAACAGGTGGAAACATCTTTCTTAATATGAGAATTTATTATATTGAATTTGATAGGTCTCACAACTTATGGAAGTTATCCTTTGACTTGGTTGTCACTAAGGAGTATCTATTCTACCAAAGTATTTCATGGCATCCAGTTATCCCAAACTACAAGAAATGAGCCACTTCCACATGCAAGATGACCAATGAGAGGAGAACATATCTTTTGGGGGATTTGAACCTTGGTGAGGGGATTAACAACACCTCAACTTTACTAACCAACCAAACCCCCATTGTCGTCCTTTTTCAAATTTACTTTTGATGTAGGCAAGATTTTTCATCTATTTGCAAGTTTGAGTTGGCATACATCAAATAACATGTGAGTTTGTTGTGAAGTGGGGTATAACTTGCACCTACTCCTAGGTGTGACTCGGTTTTAGCAACTGACTCCTTTGTAATGAGTTAGAGTCTAGAGCAAATTAAATCGACTTGGTAAGGTCAAGCACGATTTGACTTGTGAGTGTTTGGAAGACCCAATTTTTTTCAGCTATAACGTGACTAATTATTTTTTTAAGTTTTAAGTATTTTTTGTTTTTAATTTGCTTATTAGATGAAAGTTCATTGATTTAATTTTTTTAATTAATATTTGTTTATTTCATAAACTATGTTAATTATGATATTTCGCTTTGCAACTTTGAAATCCAAGATTTCTTAATTGAATTTATTTATATTATTGTTATTGTAGCTTTTAAAATCTTAAATATGGGTTTATTCTTTATGTAATATAATCATTTGAGACAAACTTCTTTAAAATTTCAAACAACATTCAAAAATATAGTAGGTGTTTTAATTATATTATAACATGAAAATGACATAACTATTTAGAGAGTGTTCCATATTTATGTCAAGATGAAAGACAAAGATTATCCTTAATTAGAGTTATCAAATTGCAATGTGTATGTTCATGTGATATGTTCTAAGAACCTTGGCATTCATTTCTTTCTAAATGCATGCCCCTTAAGAAATACATTCATCTCTTGACACTTGGAAAGGGTAAAATTCCGTTTTTTAGTTTCAATTCCATTGTTTTTTCTAATCTCCTTTGAGCAATCAAGTTATCTATAGGACTCGTGAGGATAATAAAAGAGAAAGGAAACATAGAAAATGGTTGGATAGCCCTCATTTATGGAAATAATATGGATATTAAACTAAGAGCATTTTTAAGACCATGTCCACCTATCATTCTGCATTATTTTACCATGTAAGAAGAATATAGTTATCCATAGCAATGGCGGGTCTTAGTCATTGTAAAATGGATAAGGAGAAGTGCCCCCTTTTGGATGGTCGTAAGTAGCACATGCCACTATGGAGAAGAGTTGGTCAAATTGTTGAGTCCTTAACACACCCTAGTTTCGAACTTTGGGTACCTCTTTTCAATTCATTTTGTCTTTCCCTTAGTTGATTTCAGATAAACATTAAGGTAAATGCTAAATCATATCATCACTAGAGACTCAATTTACATTATACATTAGGACTCTAGATATGAAAACAAAAACTATTCAACACAATAATAAATGAAAAGATGTAAACAAATGGCATAATAATTAAAGAAATAAATTGTCAATTAAAGCATTACACTCGAACTAATAAAACAAAGCAATGATAATGCCTTGGTAGATCTATTTACATTCTACAACTATCAATGACATATACACAATGTTATTTTTCAATTCCATGAACAATATACATAACCTTGTAAAATTGTAATTGAAGCTCAATCCATAGCATGATTGTTTATGTATTAAGTTGTATTGGTAATTAAGCATCATATTAAGAATCAAATGCTAGAAAATATCATCCAAACCAAAAAATAACATTCAAAAATAATCTCACAAAAGTTGATAAAGTCAATCAAATAGCGGCACCATAGCTTATAGTGGTTGAAGCAAGAGTTTGGCATGGATCAGCAATTTCATACTATATTTTTTTTATTGTTATTTTTTAAAATTTAAAATATAAGTCTATTCTTCATGTAATAGATAGTCACGTGGGACAAACTTCTATAATATTTCAAACAACATGCAAAACTATAGTAGGTGCTTTAATTATATTATAATGAGAAGGAAATAACTTACATCATTATAGAGGTAGGTGCTTTAATTATACTGTAATATGAGAACTCAGATCAATGATATTGTTATGAATTATCAAGCTTTACCAAAACTTAAAGAAAACATCCTACTCGTGATGCTTCAATTGATTGCTTTTGAAATAGTTAATAAGGTATATCAAATATAGATTTTCCCACTAACAACGATTTGTCCTAGCATAAGGAATAGAGTTGGGATACTCTTTCCATGTTTAATCATGTATACATGCTCCCAAAGAAAGCAAGTCTAAAGAAGTCCCTAAAATCTAAGAAGAAAATTGAAGTTGTCTAGGTTCTAGAAACAACTAACAATGAGATAGAAGAGGATTAAGAAGCATTTGTTCATGTCATTAAATTGGACAAAATTGATAGTGGACTTGTCAAGCCAATTTTTAAGGCTACTGAAGATGGCATTGGACCTCAACCATTTCTTAAATGGGAGTATGTTATAGGACGTTTACAGAGGAAAACTATCCTAATGTGATTCCTCCAAGTATTCCATCAAATGGAAATGTTAATGATAGTGTCTTTACCAATGTCAGTAGATCTCGTATTCACAATATAGCTATTAGAATCCATGTTTTACCCTACTAAGAATTTATTGAACATATAATAAAGCAAATAGATGCAACATATAGAACTATTATCAATTATCAATGACAATGTGTTTCGTCTTTTCAACCATCAAAATTGCAAAAATATTATAGACTTCGAGAGCTTGAAACTTACATGATTATTCCTAGGGTAGAATAGTTTTACAAAATCATGGAGTTTATGTAATCACCAACCTAAAAGCTCCATACATTTATGCAACGACTTTAATGTGTAGACTATATGGTGAACCCAATTGTTGAATAATGTAGCTCAGACAGGAACTTACATACAAGTTCAATGTAAACATGTCAGAACTAATTTTAGTTAATTATATTTTGTAATTTACTTTGTGAATAAAGTGAGAATTATTTTATTTTTTATTTTTTCGAGGTTAAAAACTTGGGGTAAACCCCTAGACACTTCCCCTCATTTTGAGGATGGTACCAGGGTAAACCCTATATTCTTTAGGGCACAAGGCCAATCAACAATAGGGATCGAAGTCATTGCAACAATATACTCATTATGAGGTTAACATGTCACTTAGGGGAATAGAACCTGGGTGGTGAGGATAACACTCCATCTCACAACCACTTGGGTTGGACCCAATTGACAAAGTGAAAGTAAAAGTATTATAATTAGTTGTTGATTCTAATAGATTTTATTTTATAAATTAATGATTTCGACTAATCTCAACTATACATCTCACTAAGAGATTAGTCTTTTGGCATATTAGGGCTTAAGTATAAAGTCAGGTCAAGATAGAGGGTTTTTTACACACATGCATAAAGACAATTTTTTGTTGAACGATGACATAGTTCATCAGTTCATCAATTTTAGAGTGCAGAAGAGGAGCCAAGGTTGGGAAGTAAGAAAAAAAAACACTTACGGATTCCATATAGATCAGTTTGTACGCTCCTACAAATTATGTACATGTTATTTCGTATAGTCCTATAGAGCTTAGATAGGTCAATCCGTAGATTCCTACAAATTTCACACTGGTCAATTTGTACAGCCTTATAGAATCCTTACAGGTCAGTCCATATAGTTGTATGAATTATGTATGGACATATCCATACATTTGTATGGAGCAGTATGTATAGTCCTACAAATAGGGTCGTACAACAAGCCAATAGGCATAGTTTCTGGTTTTCCAATCTATAGATTTTCTCAATGGTTGTGCAAATTTTTTTTTGGGTGTACCATACATTTGTTAGTTTAACATTGTGTGGATGTTTCCTTGTAAGCTTTGAGTATTTAACGAAAAACAAATTTGAAGGAGTAACTACCTATATATTGTGTTTATAATGCTCTAGTTTGAGGAATAGTTTACATCCAATAAGTCTCATGAGCCTATTCTAGTGGCATAGGATGAGGATCATGAATCTCTGGAGGTTGAACTAGGGTTACCATTGACTTCCAATTCAAGGCAACAACCTTTAGTCATAAAGGAGGAGCCACCATTTTTGTTAGGAACACATTCAAGGAGAGAAAACCTATGAAGAAGTTTCCAAACTACATGGAATTGATGAGAAGCATCATAGATTCCAAGCCTACAAGTTTTCAGGATGAAGCATATTAGCAAGTTTGGAGGGATTCCATGGTGGAGGAGTACACCTCCATCATGAATAATGATGTATGGGACATAGTACCAAGACCAAAGGGGAAAGCAGTGGTAAGTTCGACATGGATATACAAGATAAAAAATGTGGCATGTGGTAGCATAGATAAAGACAAAGAAAGGTTTGTGGTAAGAGGGTTCTCCTAGAAAGAGGGAGTGGACTATGAGGAGACTTTTGCTCCAATCATTGGGTACACTTCCGTTATAGTGATGTCTTTATTTTTGTTTCTGGATGGAGGATACATTAGATGGATTCCCATGTTTGTAGGTTGAAAAAGGCCTTGTATGGACTCAAGAAGGCATAGAAAGCACGGTATTCCAAGATTGATGGATACCTACAGAGTATGGGATTCATCAAAAGTGAAGCGAAACTTATATTTTATATTTGTTGAGGTCGATTTACTTGTTTTGGTGTTGTGCATAGATGACCTATTTATTATAGGTTCAGAGAATTTCATCGCAGGGTGCAAGGAAAATATCATATCTAAGTTTGAGATGAAGGACATTGGTAATTAGAGGAAATTTCAATTTAAAATGGGCCTTCCAAAAATAATACAAATTCCATGTCATCATGTATTAGCCAATCAAAATGCTTTAAAATTATAAAAGGGAGCACCTGTTAAACAATTTTTTAATATAAATTTGGGGATAGGTATCATAAAAAAAACTACTTTTTTTGTTCGTATTTTCGACATATCTCCCTGTGNGATGCAGAATTTAATTCCACATCCAACGAGTACCCACTCGACATACTTTTGACAAGCCACGCTACCCCAAAAACAAGAAATACCTGAAAAAACGTGATGATGACAATGAAAAGTAGTTTTTTTCTTTTCTTCCTCCAAAATTAATAAATATTATTTTATTATTTTATTAATTTTCCTTAGGAGGCCCATTTTGAGTTGAAATTTCCTCTAATGTGATGCATTACTTCTTGGGTTGGAGGTTTGGAAGATACTAGGGGATATTTTCCTTGGGCATGGTAAGTATGTAGTTGAGAACCTAAAGAGATTCTAGATAGATTACTACAAATTTACAGGCACTCCTAGATCACTAATATAAAGAAAGTAACAACTTCAAATTCAGATATAGTGGATCTAACGTTTTGCAAGAAATTAACATGTTCTTTGATGTATTTGGTCAAAACTAGGACATGTATATGCTTTGCAATGAACAACTTGATTCAATCCATGGTGGAGCCAAGGTAGGAGCATTGGGTAGAATCAAAACATGTGATCGGATACTTGAGGGGAAGGGTGGAGTATGGTTTGCTATATTTTGGATATGGTGAGGTGAAGTTGCATGGAAATACATACTCATATTGGATAGGTGGTCCATCATAGGAAGAGCAAATGAGGGTGCTACTTTAGCTAGGGATAAGTGATGATATCTTGGTTTAGTGAGAAGCATACTTTTGTGGCACTCAACTCAACAGAGGCAAAGTATTTGAAAGCTAGTACTACTAATTGTGAGGCCATGTGGCTTCACACATTTCTTACAAGATTATTTGATCAAAGTTTGGATCCCACAACAGTTTACTATGATAATCATAGTTTCATCAAACTCTCTAGGAATCTAATGTTTCATGACATGTCCAAGCACGTTAAGATTATATATCACTTCATTCAAGACAAGATTCAGAAGGGAGCCATAAAGCTCCAGTATGTACCCACATATCAATAGGTTAATCCTAATATTCTATCCAAGCCTTTAGGAAAACAACATTTTGAAGCATTCAGAGACAATCTTGGATTGGTGCATAATTCCTTCCTCGCTAAGAGGGAGTGTTGAAGAATGTGTCTCGAGTTGGAATTTTTGCATAGGTTTTGTGTGAGCGTGTTGTAAGTAGTTTGAGTTAATTCTATTTTCTAATTCACTTTATGGATAAAGTGAAAGTATTATATTTAGTTGTTGAGTCTAATAAAATGTATTTTTATACATTAGTGATTTAAACTAATCATAATAGTACATCTCATTAAGAGATTACTGTTTTACCAAATAAAGGTTTCAGCTCAAGTGTAAAGACAGGTCAATATAGATTTTTTATTACACACACACAAAGACATGATTTTGTTGGAAGGTGACATAGTTTATCAGTTGAGCAAGTTTAGAGCATAAAAGAGGAGCTAAGGTCGAGAAGCAGGTAGAAAATGAGTGTAAAATTTCATAAAATCATACATATTCCATACATGTTAGTTTGTTCATACAAGTTTTGTACATACCGAATTGTTCAATCATGTGGAGCATTTTGTACAACCATGTGAATGGGGTCATATAGTGGGCCAACAAGCAGATTTTGTTGTTTTCTAGCTAATAGATTTTCTTAGTAGTTGTGCAAATCTGTTTTTGGGTGTACCATACAATTTTTAGTTTGACAACTTATGGATTTTTTCATTTTAAGCTTTGATTATTTGATGAAAGTTGATTTTAAGAAGTAACTACCTATTTATTGTGTTTATGCTTCCATTATTACTTTCTATCTATATGTGTGATTGTTAATATGTGAAGAATTTAAAATTTTACAATTAAATAACAATGTTGTTTAGTTGAGAAACAAGGACAACAATCACATAAGGTTTGGAATTGTAACACCAATCTATTTCCTTTCAAAGATGAATGGGGTCCATTTATTCACATTATAGTATCAAAAGGATATGTATTCAATTAGGTATCAATATGGTCTCAAGTCAATGCAAAGAGACTTGGAGAAACCCAAGAAGCCCAACAGTCAAATATTTCCTACCATCTACATGGCTTCTTACTTGGTATTGTTTGTGCTAATAACCCTTTCCCATGGATGAACTGGTATTGGAATATAACAATTGAGGATTAATGTCCATTGTTATGTGAAAGCTTTGCGATCATTTCTTTGCACCTTTGTATAAATTGTTGTTTTACCATTAATGTCCCAAGTTCTCAAAGGAAGCAATGATGTTGTTAAGCAACATTGGAAATTGGTATTTATAGAAACACCACACTTATTTAAGAATAGATGGACAGAAATGTCCCTTAATTTGGTGCAATAATATGTGCCAAATAAGTTACCAAACTATTTGTATGGATTTAATATTGTTTAGTAAGAATAAGAGAAGAGGATTCATCCTATATGATATATATATTGGACATTATAGTTTGAATAGCTCTAAGGTTTCCATCCAAGAGGCCAATGCCTTATTAGAATATAGATTTCCCCTATGAGAGTTTAGAATACATGATGTTAAAAGTCTAGTCTTAAAATATAATAAACAATTAAATATATCTTGGTCATATGCCCATGAAAAATAGAAAAACGGGATCATGAAGAATTTTTTTGAGAATGTTGTCTCTTGGGAACAAGTTTAAGAAAGATTGAAACCAAAAGGGCAATCCCATCTTCCAAACAAGATAATTTAAACCATTATGAAGCTAAAAGGAATAATATAGAAGTTGTTGAGAAATCAAAGTAGGAAGTTGAGAATTGAAATTGGAAAGGCAAAGAAAAATAAGAAGAGGAAAACTTAAAGCCATTTGAAGTAGAGAGATAATTTAAACAAGAAGAAAAAGTAGAGTTAAGAAAAAAGGAGAAGGAAGTAGAGCTAAGTTGGAAAGGAAACAAAAAGAAGAAAATACGAAAAAATAAGCAAAAAGGGTAGAGCATGAAAAATTTAAAAACAAAACGAAAGAATAGAAGTTGAAGAAAAGAGAAAACAAGTAGAAAAAAAAAGTGAAAGAATCAATCAAATAAAATGAAAAAAGAAGCAATGGTCAGGAACAAGAAAAGAAAGATGCAACTAAATTAAGTTCTAAAACACTCCACCACTAACTAAATAGACTAAAACTAAAAACCCTAACATTGATGATTGGATTGACCCGACTATGGAAGATCTAGTCATTCCTAAATAGACATTTAGTTGAGGTGAAGGAGAAAAGGAAAGGGGATCGTGATTAAAGAAGTGTTCACCCAAAAAATCTAGATAATGTATTGTCATGGGAAGATAAACCAATTTTTCATCTTGTAGATAATGTGGCAGATACAGAACTGATAGATTATAACAAAAGAAGTAAGTTAAATGTCAAACAAACTCAAAGAACAAGAAAAATGGGCTTGGATAAGATTGTCATTTGAAATACTAAAGTAGAAGTATTGGATACCAAAAAGACCAAACTGGCTGATTTATTATTAGCAAGGTTGGCCATTACCCATGCTAATTTGGACAAGGCCCAAAATGAAGCTAAGGAAAATTGAGGTAAAATATTATAAATCATATTAGGGGTTGTAACAACTTTTATTTAGTATGCTCTAGATGGGGATGCATCAAATGTTGTAATCAAAAAGAAATTTTATGAGAACAAATTCCATATATATAGGAATTCGGTCTAGCACTTTCAATGTTATACAAAGAGAATCTTGCATGGAAAGTAACATGGGAAAAAACACAGGATCAATTGGATTTTATCTAGATAATTCAAAAAGAGAAAAAGGAAGAATCTCGTGATATTAGATCCTTAAACAAAGAAGAAATATTTGAAATTAAATAAGACATTATCTATTGGTAGGAGGTATCTCATAAGGCACAAAGACAAGTAGAGGATGAATGGTTGGCATGCTTGAAAAAATGGGATTATATTGAGGATATTAGTGAACAATGTCAACTTCCTTCCCTTGGACCACTAGAGGATTATTTCTAATTGCTCAAGTAATGGACTCTTATGAAAAGCTACTTCTGCAAAACAAAGTTAACATTCAAAAAAATATGAATCATAAACAAAAGTCACTTAAACAAATTTGTTATTAAAGAAGCAAAGAAAGTAGCATGTATTCAATTTTCTTTTCCAAAAAATAGATAAATATGTAAAATATTTTTTAAATTTCCCTATTTTGCATGCCCCATGAAAGCAACATAATTTTCCTCATAATGACCCATGTAAAAGTTTGTTTGAAGAATGGGAAAAGTGTGAAATATTTGACTAAAGATCTATCACCTACCCCTTCAAGGAGTTAGGTTTGATGTTCGTTAATTAACTAACTTTCAACAAGTAACTAAGGTAGATACCTATATCTTATACTATGTCCTCGACATATAGTATTCGGTCGAGGGCATTAATTCAACATGCAAGTGATTAATTTCTTCGTGGACTATAGTTTTAACTTTGTTGTTCAGAGTTTATATTAAAAACAATTTTTAAAAGAATATTTATTTAAACTGTTATTGGTTGCCAAAGGCTGATGTCTGCCTCGTTTTGTGTTTCCCACCCCCCCGGCGGCGGGAAGATGTTAGCCAATTTAAATGCAATCTAATCTTTCACATTATTCAACATCTGGTGCAGTGAATGATTCCTTTTCTTCACAACATTTTATGATATGATTTTTGGTATTCTATCCAAAGTTTTTACAATGCCAAATTAGAAGACTGTGTGCAGCCACGGACATGACAACAATGACTAAAGCAGATGAGGAGGAGGATGGTGTACAAAGGTGCAAAGGCGTTTTTCATCCCGGCCTATGGGATGATGACTTCTTAAAATATCTATCAACCGATTATTATGGGGTGATGAGCCTTAAGAATTTTATCATTTATATTTCCATTTTGCAGGAATAACAACTTTGTTTTTTTTAACGGTTATATTTGTATGTTTGTTAGCGAGATTCTTACACTGAACGTGTTGAAAAACTCATTGGGGAAGTTAAGCATATGTTTTATTCAATTTCGATGGGAGAGGGAGAACAATTAATCAGTCCATATGATTATGACACAATGTGGTTAGCAAGGGTGTCAACCATTGATGGCTCTTCTCGCCCTCAATTCCCACAAACAATTGATCGGATTTTGCTAAATCAACTGCAAGATGGTTCATGGCGATTAGAGTCATATCTTTCACTCTCTCATCGACCTGTCATCACCTTAGTTTGTGTCATTACTCTCGTTTCATTGAAAATTGAACCTATACAAATAGATCAAGGTACCCTTTTCATTTTTTCTGCTTAAGATATTTATCGTTTGAAATCGGACCTTTTATATATTATATTATGAATATTTTAACATATATTTCAATAATACGAGATTACGAAATGTTCACACAATTAAGTTATATAATAATAATAATAACATAATATAGTCACAACTTATCTCAATTTATTTAGATACTAATTTGGGTTGGAGACTTTCTTGTTTGTGAGATAAAGGCCCTATCTCACCGCAATGAGTTGACTGCTAAAGTTTATATAAACACATATACCCCACCCCTTCATATTTGAATGTATGATTTGTTGATGGAATTTTGTCTGATTAAGTCGTACATGTTTAACAGGTCTTGATTTCATAAGAAGATGGATAGAACAAGTACAATATGAGAGTCTGTCAAATGAATTCGAGATCATTTTGGTTTTGTTTCTCAACAAAGCCAAATCACTTCAGTTGAGCCTTCCATATGAACTACCTTGTCTCCAATCACTATCGAAGAAGTGGGAGGTTGTTCTTACTAGGTAAGAACTCAAGTTTTACACATAAAAAAATATATTATATATTTCAGGAATTTAAAATTGATATTGATGCAATCCTCATGTATACACTATGTTTCAATGGATAGTGTTGCCATGCCATTGTTGTATTCATTGTAGGGAAAGAAAGATCGCATAGTGAATATTGATTGGGATGGAAATATGGTCGTTGGATCATTCTTAAGCTCACTCGCTTCCATTGCTTTTGCTTCAGTGCACACTGGAGATTCAAAATGCCTTGCATATTTGAACAATATTTTAAATAAGTTGCAATTATGGTAAGATTTTTATAATACTTTAGGGGGTTGTTGTATATGTTCTAGCCTCCATGATATGTGTGTGTGTGTGTGAGAGAGAGAGAGAGAGAGAGAGAGAGAAAACATGTGGCGAAAGCTAAGAATAAAGGGCAACAAGAAGAGGAGAAGTATTTGCACCATAAAGCGGGCATGGGTATTATGGACCTTGCTCACACTACCACTCACACCACTATGCCTCCTCCTGGCAAGTATATATGATCAAAATTACAATATACTCTAGATGTGTTGTGTGAAATAATTTCAGTAAGGTTGCTTGATTTTGATTTAGGTTGTCATAAGGTATGGTGGAGAAATATTTCTCTCGTCTTTGTTTTTATTATGTATTTGTTATTGTAATGCAGTGTAAAGGATGGTTTTCATTCTTTCTGTGTGAATGTGTTTTTATTACAATTACAATGTTAAAATTTTATTTCAGTATTGGTGTTATTTTAAGAATGGAATAAATAGAATATGAAAATTCCCAGAAAATCTGCATTCACCATTAAAAATAAATTTAATTAGAAATACCAATGTCTCTATTTACTTTTTAGATTCCTTTGTTGCAAAATGCACATTATATTTCATTGCTAGATATAAATGAATATAAAAAATGATTCATCAAGTTCAAAAAACAACTCCTTCAACAATTGTTTCCATTGCAATAAAACTCATGCTCATAGTTGATCATAAAGTTGGTGGTAATGCCAAGGTCATTACCACCTCTTGTTAATATTAAGAATCCAATTTTTAGCTCATGAGTTTATGCTAGAAGAAGTTAATGTCCATGTAATTTCAAATAGAGACTATTATGTGCTCTTACAAGTAGCATGAATGAACTATAATAGATTTTAATGCATCTTTTACTATTCTAAAATCATATGTTTTTTTTGTTTTTTTCTCATTAAAATTTCACTATTATAAGATAAACCAAGTTTTATATTTTAATAAAAAATATTATTTTTCAAGATACCAATATGTATATAGATAGATAGACAGGTTTCTTTAATTCCTACATAATTATTTATCAATCTTTAAGAAACCAATTAATGGTTGATTTTATACTTACCGTTTAAATCTTTCTTTCATTTGCCTGTTATTTATTTTGAGTATATTTTATTTCATTTTTATGTTACTTTAAAGAAACCTAAAAAGGAATTTAAAGCTTATCAAAAGGTTTCTATGTCATTCATTCAAAGGATTTTTCCTTTCTCAATAGGAAAGAGTCTGGTTGGGTTTATTTTCTAGGATAAATCTTTGTTACTAATGTCTAGCATTTTTCTTTGTCAACAAAATTAGCACTAGAAGGAGGGCATGAAATTGTATGGCTAATTTAGTTCCCAAACTGGGTCCTCGACCACCAATAGCCCACACATTGACATTGAAACCCTAGATCCTAAAGTGGCTCATGAAGAATTTAGTTTCAAAGATTTAGAAAATATACTTGGAAACATTAAATGCGAGAGTGAAATTCCATGTGCTATTTCAAACAAAGAAGTAAACATATTCAAGTGAATCACTAGAGATTATGATAGACATATGGGCTCCTTATCTTTAGCTCCTTTACTTCCTCATCGAAGAAATACTTCAAGCTGTGTCACTCAAAATCGAGATTATACATTAGTATGTTGTGTGGTTGATTTTGTATAATTAGCCCTTACGAAAATTTCCTAACCTTTGAACCAAATTCCTCATGTTAGCCTTATGGCTTACATTAGCAATCACATAGTTTAAATTTAAAATCCTGCAACATCCCCCCAATTTTGATAATTCTGAGGCAAAACAAGACTTTGATACATAACCTAAAAATTCAGAGTTTGATGGACTAGATATGGAAAATAATTAGAATCAATATCAACCATAGTGAAATAGGGATGCCTCGGAATTGCTTGGACCACTTTATCATTTCCCTAAACATCTAGGACTCCTATTACCTAAATTTGATCTAGAATTATTAGGACCTTCTTGTGATAATTTTATGAATTTTATTCATACTATTCAACTAATAAATGTTCAACATGAAGATGCCATGTGTTATTTTTTCCCATGTACATTAAACAAGAAGGCTTCAACCGAGTATTTTAATTTATCAATTAGGTCGATTACCAATTGGAATTCTTTTAGAAAGCTATTTCTTGGTCAATTTGGGAATGATATTACCACTAGTACACTCATGGATGAATATTTTTCCTTATTTATGGGTCTAAAAGGAAGGGTCAAATATTTAAACCAACTCTTCACCACAAGATAAACAAATTATGTGCCAAGATAGTACCAACACACCTATTTTTATCTTCATGGAACAAGATGGAAACAATACTCTCACACAAAACTTTGAAGAAGACAAAAAGGTTGAAGCTAAGATGATGCGTTGTAAAAAAATTCACAATGCATTTGCTAAGAAAGAGAATGCTCTACCTAAAAATATGGTGTATTTCCAAGGTGTACCCAGAAAACAATGCCAGATGCTAAAGAAAAGGTTTCCTCTAAGTAGGATGATATCCAACGAATGGTTAAGAGATTGAATCTTACAGAACTTTCTTCTAGAGACCCATCATGCCACCAAAACCACTTGAACCATTACCAACAAATCTAAACATGGACTTGTAAGGGGTACCCATGGAAAAATTATTTAATTATCATCAATTTAATCATTTTGAGAAAACTTGTCCCAAGTGGATCAATTCCATGAACTTAGTGGGAAATCATTTTCTGGATGGATTTATACAAACAAAAGAACCATCTATAAAAGCAAATGGAGAAGTAGTGGAAGAGGTAGAAGAGCAACCGGAAGAAACAACAAAGGTTCTATGGGACATGATTCATGGTTTGAACTTTAACAAGGAGGATGAAACAATAGAATAACTACATGTCCATACTGACTATTCAATAACGATTCTATGGGACATGATTCCTATTTTGAACTTTAACAAGGAGGATGAAACATTAGAAGAACTGTATGTACATAGTGACTATAATATGAGTAAGGGATTCATTCCATAATTCTTACCTACTAATCATCTAAATTTAAACAATAAAAAAATTGGACTATGTCTCCTACTATTAAACTTCCTCCAATAATCAAAATGTAAGCAAACCTTCAATTAGTAATCAAGATTCTTTCTCGGTGAACTACAATACATTTGAGGATATCGATAAGATTAAAGAAAACATAATCATTCTCAACGTATGTAAGATTGTTCAAAAAATAAATTTATTGAATTCCTTGAAATAAATGAATCCCGCCCATCAACTACTATGAAAAATATTTCAAAATAAATAGTTAATATCTCACAAAATGCAGTCGTTAACACTACTCTTTTGGACAATAAAACTAAATCTCAGTGTTTTCCTTTCTTATGAACATTTGAAATTTGTAAGAATAATGTACATAATTGTTTGATGGACTCAATAGCTTCTTCCAACATGATTCCCTATTCAGTTTGTAAAAATTTGAATGACACTCCAACTAAATGCTCCACTGACATCATTCAACTAGATAGGTCAGAAGTAAAAGTCATAGGGGAAATCAAATATGTCTTGATAGGTATAGCTTCCAATACCAAGGTACATCAAATAATATATATTATTGTAGTGGACATTATTGAGAGCTTATGGTCTACTTCTTATCAGCAATTGGTCTCAAAAACTACAAGGTTATTTCGCCTCTGACTAGTTCCATCTTTAGCTTCCTTAGAATGGGAAACCAAATCAAATCAAAATCGATCTTCAAAAATATATAAAGAATATTGTGATTGACTTAGAAGCATCGAATGAACCATCCACCTCTAATTTTCTCATTCTTGGGAATTACACTCTCAATTCCTACTTTGTTGATTTTGTTGTTGAAACATCACCAACACCCATTATCAACAATATAAATTAGTTCAAGGAAATCAAACTAAAGAATCTCATTAGAACATAGTTGATGTAAATATCCTAGATATGATTAACTCAGGTTTAGGCTTTGATATTTGGAATTTGGTTTTTTATGTTTTCAAGTCTCAAGAAGGAATTGATGTCGGTTTTTTATTAACTAACCCTCAAGGAAAATCTAGTTTTATCTCATGCGAAGTAGAATTTGAATGCACTAATAACACTACAAAATATGAATCTTTACTACAATGTCTTAATAAATCCATAGATCTCAAAGTAAAATGTCTATAAATTTTCAGTAATTTTGAGATAATTGTGAGGCAAATCAAGAATACTATTCATTGTTATTCTCTTTATCTTAAAAACTACAATTGGGAGTATTAAAACTAATTGAAAGTTTCAAAGATTTCAAGATATTTGTGATTCTCAAATATGAAAACAAAGTAGTAGACTCATTAGCTATTGTAGCATCTATATTGACATTGTTAATATACTTTTAGTCAAGTATATTTTTTATTAACTTACTATACAGACCCTCACTTCCTGATAACATCACTAATTGGAGAGTTTTTTAGGATGATGAACAGATCATAGACTTCATGATTGATAAAGACACTTTCAAACATACTACAATTAATGATGAGGAATATGAAAAAGCATGAAAAAATTATGAAGATGGAACATGAAACATAAAATAAAATATTGTCCCAAAGGGTGTGGTAACACTCAAAAATTATTTGACCTATGAGATAGTTCAAAATATTGTATAATGTTAAAACTCATAGTTCAACCTTGAAACATGAGATAATAAAACTCAGAATTATCAAAAACCTTGGAAATATAAATCTAGGATTGTGTTGTACTAAAACAGAAAACTTATTACATTAAACTTTCAGGAAGTATCAAGATGCCAACAGGTGTGTGTCGATGTGTCTTGGTGCCCCTTTAGGAGCCCTTCAGGGTTAGAAGTATGTCAATGTCAAAGGAAACCTTTTAACCTTGTCCATTCCTAAGTCTGAAGCACTTGGATCCCTTGGGACAATGTCAAAATCCATGTGCGCCCTTTAGAGTGTTCAAGTACCCCTAAGTTGTCTCTCTAGTTCCCCACTTGTTTCTTTGGTTCCCCCATACCACAACCTATGCCCTAGTACCCTAGAATGTGTCCTGGTGGGTTGAAGAAGTTGCAATAGGACAAATGACCCTTTAAGTGTTCATTTGTTTTTTATTGAGGTCATGGTACCCTAGGAGAAGTCTAGGCACCCCCACACCTTGATGGTTATGTGTCTTCACTTGTGGTGACTTTGATGACCCAACGAAAAGGCCCTAAAACTCTTACCTTTGGTACCTAAGGCTACAATCTACCCTATGTTGTATTCCTTGCCCTTAAAACACTAATAATACCCTAATGTTGCATAATGATGCCCATTGCACCTTTACATTAGCCCTTGAAGCTCTCATGGTGACCCTTAAACATATAACCCTTACCATTGGTTGAAGTAACAATTAGCCCTTAACTTAAATTAAAATGGATTATCTTAACACCCTTGTGAATGTTTTTAATCATTAAACAAACCCTTGACACCCTTACATTTGGTGATGCCCTAACTTATAAAACCCTAAAACTTGTAACAAGTAATAAAAGAAATAAAATATTAAACAAATTAAGTGCTAAAACAAAACCCAAGTGAAGAGAAGTTGACCACCTTATCCTCCAACAATGAAGTCAGCCCCATTAAATAATTATGTGTTAAAACAAAATTAAATTTTAATAAAATACTTTTAACCCTTCAATCATCCTAGAAGTCGGCCCTAGTAAGTGAAACAAGTTTAAAAACAAAATTTAAATTAATAAAAAGACTTGACTTGTCATAGAATTCGTCCCCGTCCTCTTCTTCAACGTGTATTTATACACCAAGAATTTGACCATAAAAAAACTACAACGAATACAACATTTGGATTGAGGTTTTTCGTGACTAAAGTAGTGAACAGCTCACAGCAGCAGAGAAGTCGTGGGGAAACATAGCAGCAGCAGACCCATTTTTTTAAGTGAAAGTTTTTGGGGTGTAACAACATACAAACAATCCTGAAATTCTAAGGAAGAAGGACCCTTGCACAGTCCAAGTTTTGTTCCATAGAGTCTGAGGTTTGGGTTTTAGGTTTGATCACTGTTCCCATTTGAATGTTGGTACAAACCCAAGTCCATGGAAGTCTCTTGAGTAGTCAACAGTTGATCTTTTGAAGTTACTGTTGCATCTTTTACAGTCTGATTTTAAGGTTTGAAGTCTGATGTTTTATTGTTGCTCTCGAACTTTCTCCACATTTCTGGTCTTCTAAAAAAGGTATACACATCCCAAGTTAGAGGTTGACTTGCATAAATAAAAGTATGTTGGCATGTACAAGTGCATGGATATAAAGTGATGTACATATAGTAGTATATTTAGTTTACAAGTGATGTATTTATATGAAGTGTACAAGTAAATGTACAATGTTATGTACAAGTAATGAGTGTGAACAATATGTGTGAACGATATGTACAATACATACAGTGATATATTTTTATATATAGTATAGTGATGATACATGCATGATGCACTCCTACACTCCTTGATGACAATGATGTGATGATACATGCTATGATACACTAATGATGTGATTATGCACTCATATGATCTATGACACATACAATATGATGCGCATGCATGTTGTGATGTGATGATGCATTCTTATGCACTATGATGTACACTTGATGATGCATGCACGATGATGATGTATATTTGATGATAATACATACCCTATGATGACGATGCTACCTGATGATACACTATGAAGATGCATATGTTCAGTGAAAGAAGAGCAAAATTACTTGTCCAGTGATTGTGTATGAAGAGGTGTACAAGGATATACATGAGCAGTGCATAGCAGTGAAACGACATATCAATATATAGTGATGATTTGGCAGTGATCAGAGATCATAGGTTATCAGTAGTAGGTTCATTGATTGGTTTAACAGGTCCACAAGTTTAGCGGTTTTTTTCTTCATGGTGGTAGGGTGGTGCTAGGGCTCACAATCTTGTGATTTAAGTTGTTGTAGCAACTTGTCAATTGTAGTTGACGAAGCCTAAGGGGTCGTAGCCCCTTCCAGTTGTAGTTGGTAAAGTTGTATTAAATTTTTTTACCCCAGTTGTTGCTGGGTCAAATTTATTTTTAAAAAGGATTATGTGGTTTTACCCCCAAGACTTGGGTTTCCATGTCAAAAATATTGTGTACTGTGCATCTTGTTATTTTCATGTACATTAATGATATGCTATGATTGGTTATTAGCAACTTGCTCTTGATTAAAAATTTTATATTAGTGCAAATATTGATTCACCCCCATCTCAGTATTTCAACAATTGGTATCAGAGCGGGTTCTTTCAAAACAGTTTAACTGCTGAAAGGAAATCATGGGAAAGTTTTCTAAACAAAGAAAAAATGGAACACCCTTGTTTGATGGTAGAAACTATGCATTCTGGGGCATAAGGATAAGAGCCTTCATAGAAGCTCAAGGATTAGAAATATGGAAAAGTATCGAGAATGGGTGCAAGGTATCAAAGATCGTACCAACATATGCAGATGAGTTGACTCAATACAACAACAACTCAAAGGCCAGAAATCACCTTATAGGTGCTATAGATGAATTTGTCTCCAACAAAGTGATGAACTGCCCCTTTGCAAAGGAAATGTGGGACAAACTCCAAACCACATATGAAGGAGATAGTAAAGTCAAGGAGTCCAAACTTCAAATGTACAGAGTACAAATTGAACAGCTAAGGATGAATGAGGACAAACACGTAGCAATTTATATTCTTCGAGTTGATCAACTTGTGAATACCAACAGAGGTTTGGGAGAAGAAGTAGAGGAGGCCATAGTTGTTCGAAAAGTTCTAAGGACTCTTCCCAAAAGATTCAACCCTAAGATCTCTGCCCTAGAAGAAAGAACAGATCTGAAGACTATGAAAGTAAATTAGCTACATGGGACTCTTATAGCCCATGAAATGAGA
This sequence comes from Pseudotsuga menziesii, assembly GCA_001517045.1. NCBI lineage: Eukaryota > Viridiplantae > Streptophyta > Pinopsida > Pinales > Pinaceae > Pseudotsuga > Pseudotsuga menziesii. The sequence continues at coordinate 721,861 of LPNX010133947.1, forward strand.
ATTGAAGATGAAGACACGTCAAGAAAGGAAGCAACATTCAAGGTCTCCTTCAAACAAGATGGGAAGAACAAATAAACAAATAGCAAGCCAATAAGTGATGAATCTGATGATGAAGAAATAGCTAACTTTGTTCGGAAGTTGAAGAGAGGCACTGGGAAATACAAAGTTAAGTTACCTCTTAAATGTTTTTCATGTGGAAAGATAGGTCAATTTGCTTCTAAATGTTTGTATGCAAAGAAATCAGATAGTGATGCAGATGATAGCTTCAAACCCCACAAGAAGTAGAGTAATTACAAGAATAAGAAAAGAGGCAAGTTCACAAAGAATAAAAGTCTCTATACAAAAACGGACAACAGCTCATCCAGTGGTGGCTCTGACAATGACAGTGGCAGTGACTCTGACAATGAGGGTGAACTAGAGAAAGTACTCTTTGTGGAAATAAACTCAAATGATGCTCTTAATAGTGATGAAGAATATGAAATTGAAGGTGAGGTAGATCTTGAAGCAGAACTTATAAGCGCCTTGAAGGATCTAAAGAAATCGAGGAAAGAGAACAGGGTGCTCAAGGAAGAGGCACAAGGGTTTGAGCAAATTATTGTTGACCTGAAGACCAAAATGGAAGAAGCTAGAAGAATTGAAAACTCTCTTAGTGAACAGCTAATGGAAAATATGAAAGAAAAGGAAAATCGTGAGGCTGAGATAGTATCTCTCTGAGAACAAATTACAGATGAAAGATATCAGCAAGAGTTATGAAAACAACTCCAAGATTCTAGAACAAATCATCAGCAACAGAAGCCATTCTTCGACAATACCGGTATAGGATACAGGAAAAATATCGATGAGGCCTCAATCTCAATGACGATAGGTAATGAAAAGAAGACAAGAAGTTATGCAGAAGTTGTCAAGGACTCCACAAATGAAGAAGAGACCGAATGCCAAGTAGAACAACCCATATCAAAAGGAGGGCCAACAGAAAGACTAGATCTCATAATAACACCTCCTTCATATGTTCCCAGGTATGGACATTTATTTTATGGGAATTGCTTTACATGTGGAAGATTTGGACACAAAGGTGTAAACTGTTTTCAAATAAGAAATTTTGAAACAAGGAATAGCCATGCAAGCCTCAGACGACCACAGTACATTAACAGATTTGGTCCTTTGAGATCAAAAATAGAATGTTACAAGTGTAGCAACTTTGGACATATAGCCATAGATTGCATAATGAATTTACCAACAGTAATAAATGAGGAAATGTCCAATAAGGTATGGATCAAATGCAAGGACAACTACGAATGTGGAATTTCTCTTCAAGCTCAGAATAATAGCTTTGGTGAATGGTATGTTGATAGTGGTTTCTCTAAGCATATGAGAGGTAAAAAAAATTATTTTGTCAATATTGAAAAAGATAAAGGATTTGTCTCTTTCAGAAATAACAATTCAGCAAAAGTATTGGGGAAGGGCACAGTGAACCTTGGAAGTAAAAACTCCCTGGCTGAAAATGTCTTACTTGTAGAAAACATGAAGCATAATCTGCTAAGCGTCAATCAGATGTGTGATCAAGGACATGAACTCCTCTTCAACTCTAAAGGATGCAGAATAAGGAAGAAAGGATCAGGAAAGTTAGTAGCCACAACCACTAGGACTCCCAGCAATATATATGTGTTGGATAATATTGAGTCCGAGAAATTTCACTTGGGAAAAGAAGATGAAACATGGATTTGGCACATAAGAATGGGGCATATACATTTTGACAATTTGGTCAAAATCTAAAAAAACACGCAGTTCGAAAAATGTCGGAAGTTACAAATCCCGCTAACTTTGTATGTGAACATTGTAAACATGGAAAACAAACAAGAGTACATTTAAAGAAAAAAGAGCATTTTTCTAAAAAACATTTGGAGCTTGTTCACACTGATCTATGTGGACCAACCAAGATCAAAGGACTGAATGGTGAAAAATATTGTATGCTACTTATTGATGACTATACTAGGATGGCATGGGTATGTCTTCTCAACATGAAGTCAGAATCCTTTGGATGTTTCAAAACTTTCAAGGAACTGGTCAAGAATGAAACAAGATCACGAATCAAGTGTCTCAGATCCGATAACAATGGATAATTCACTTCAGATGAATTTAATAAGTACTGTGAAGAGCATGGAATAAAAAGACAGTTTTTAGTTGCTAGAACACCTCGGCAAAATGGAGTTGTTGAAAGAATGAATAGATCTATAATGGAGATGGCTAGAACCATATTGAATGAGTCTAAGTTGAATGAAAAAAATTTGGGACACACAATTCATACAGCAGTACACATTAAATAGAGTATTACTCATAAGAAAACATGATAAAACTCCCTATGAGCTATGGACAGGAAGAGCAGAAAATGTACGACACTTCAAATTATTTGGAAGCAAGTGCTATATCAAATAGAAGATAAGAAGATTGGAAAATTTGATTCTCGAGTAAACGAGGGCATATTCGTTGGATATTCATCCAAAATGAAATCTTACAAATGCTACAATTTGATATTAGACAAGGTGATCGAAAGCATCAACATGAATATAGATGAGGCCAGACTAACATCATCCAGAGAAGACTCAAAAGAATCGAACAATGAAGAAAAGGAAGTTTCCGATAAAAAAGAAACGTAGGAAATTAAAATGGAAGAACAACTAGATGAGAATGAAGAAAAAATTACGGAAGATGAAGAATAGCTTCAGCCAACTGTGGAACAAGAAGAAAATAAGGATCAATAGATTCCTAAGAACTAGTACCAGAAGAATCTTCCATCAGATCAATTTATTGGTGATAAGGATGTTGAAATAGGAACTAGAAGAAGACAATCCGGAACAAATGAGCAGGTACACTTATCTCTATTATCTAACTTTTGCAGAGGCCAATACGGATGAGCAGTGGGTCAAAGAAATGGAAGAAGAATTAGATCAAATTGAGAAGAATGAAACATGGGAATTTGTTCCTAGACCAAGTAACAAGAATGTGATCAGGACAAAGTGGGTTTTAGGAAAACAATTGAATGAATATGGACAGGTGATCAGAAACAAGGCTCGATCGATTTGTAAAGGCTATGCTCAAATCGAAGGAATAGATTGTGAAGAAACATTTGCACCAGTAGCAAGAATGGAAGCTATCAGAATGCCAATTCACTTATGATTTCTCCAAAGACATCAAAGTGTATTAGATGGATGTAAAATCATCTTTTCTGAATGGGAAATTAGAGGAAGAAGTATACATCGAACAACCAGAAGGATTTCATCTTTCATAAGACGAGGACTATGTATGCAGACTCAAAAGGGATTTATATGGGCTAAAGCAAGATCCTAGAGCTTGGTACTCCATATTGGATAGGTACTTTGTTGAGGCCTAGAAATTCGCAGGCAACAACAGCAAGGGATTCTCCCCAGTCAACGTTCCCAACTAGCCCGTGACTGTTTGGTATAGGGAATCCGTTCGGTTTGCGGTCCGGCTACCGTAGGTCAAGTAACAAAAAATAAAGGTTTTACCGATTGCAGCCCGGTCCACCGTGTGTATTTTTTGTATTTTTGACTTAAAGTATGATATGCACGTGCCTAATTAACCATGCAGGGTGATAAGGACGTAAGGAGTAGTCACAACGTGATGCACAGGTTCTTACCTCTCGTCTTAGAACTCACAAGCATCTAAATCACATATGCAGTGATAAAGTAAAACTAACTATCTATCTATCTATCTATCTATCCCCGGGGAGCCAAATTGTAACTTATTTATGAGTAATGTGTATTGTGCATGCATTATAAAGAGAAATTACAGATAGCTGATATTCCTTCCTACATCACATGAACGATTAAGATATTTAGACAATCAGATAGCCAATTGTTTATGAACAGCATGCATTACTCATGGTGGTAATTTCACAAAATAAACCAGAAATCATTCAAACAAGAACATAGGCTCTAAGAGTTAGAACGATCTCACAGTTAATGGACAAAAACTGGAAAAAATGAAATAGTTCATCTTTCACCAATCCATAGCATAGCATTTGAACGTCCCACCAAACTTTCTCCGACAGGCAAACAATAATTCTTTATTGCAAAAAAAAGTAGTTCTTCTTACAATATCTCTTTACATGTCTAACTGGGAAAAAGCCCCTGTAAGTTCTAACTTTCAAATATTTAAACTAACAGTAGACCGCTTGGGCTGCCCCCACACGTGTGACCTTTCGATCCCTCAAAACGTTTTAGATCCCTACTTTTATCTTTTCTGTGTGCACTCATGATCCGTTTAGTAACTGACATCTTTCAGGCCTGTTCCTTTGTCACTACTGATCTTTGCCTTTTGCTTCGCTTGTCCTCCTTGCGATCCTACTGGTTTCGGTTCGATCTTTGTCAAAAACTGTCCAGCTATGCCTTCGCGCCGTGGTCATCTCAACAATCCCTTGAGTCCACCTGCAATAAATCAATGTGCATCATTCATTGTGATTGCATTCTAAAACAAAACGTCAAATTATATCAACCAAAATGGCTACTCAACAAGAAAGATCATGTGCATGACTGTTATAAGAACTTTCACAAACGCCAACGCCACCACCTCGTCTACCTATGGGTTTGAAGAAATCTCCGATGATGGAAAATGAAGAACTCATCGGCGGCTTAAGATGCTAACCTTGGCAGGGTAAACTCATTCACAGCCGCATAAGCGGGTCTTAACAGGAGACGGGTACCGCGGAAACACGTAGGCCTATCGAAGTCGGAAGAGTTATGACCTAAGTTGTGGGCGGGAAAACTTTCAATCGGAAATCGGAAAGACATCGACATTGGAAGCCAAATGCTTTGCACAGCCACAACGGCGGAAGAGGAGAAGGTTATAGACATGCGACTAGAGGGCCAACACGCATCGGACGACGAAAACATAAGGATTGGAGGTCACAAGAATAACTCCTTTCGCAACGTCGGGTGGAAAAACCACTAAGCTAACCATCGAGACATCCGCAGAGCTAACCGGGAGAAACCAATAGCGCACCAGGGCTTCGCAAGACTAAACGTCGGGACGATAGCGGTATAAGGAGCCGCAACGGCGGGAACATAAAGGACATCACGCCCTGCTATGCAAGGTCTGAATCGGAAGAGAAAACAACTAAAAGATCGGAAAGGTAGTGCTTTTGGAAGCCGCAACGACGGAAGACCAAAACTTAAGGATCGGCGAAAATGACAAAGCGGGGTTAAAAAATCAATGTATCGAGGGACTTCACAATCTGCCGTCCGCAACTGCGGAGAACGAAGTAACAGTACTTTCCGACGTGAAACAAAAACTCAGTCGATTGAGACATATGCATTGGAAAAGAATAACGAAGCTAAAGCTGATTATCTCTCCGCAACGGCGGGAGAACAAGCAAATAAACTTCCGATTCAAACACTTGGAAACGCATTCAAAGGCAATGATAAATTTAAACAAGTGGTGGATCAATTCAAGCATTAGAAAAAATCTTTCTGAAGGATCATTAGATCAAATCAAATAAGAAAATCAAACCGATATAAGCAAAAGGAGGGTCCCGAAATTTTTTGAATTTTGGGAAAATGTTGCAGCTGCAACAATTGGAGACTACCTGGTGAACCCCAGATTTCTGTCTTAACTCCTTCCCAGTAAAAGACTGTCTATCTCAAAATTGAAATCTTCTAGATGTTTGTATTCCTAAGCCGGCCAACCCATGCATTTAAATCATTGAGAAGTAGTTCATTCTTTGGGAAATGGTAACATCAGAAATATTTGCAAGTCTGAATAACTCTTTTGAGGCCTAATAAGTGAGATTCATTTTACCCATCCTTAGGTAGTTTCCAGCTTGGACACCACAGTATTGTAACATATAGTAAACAGCACTATCCCTTTGTTCCTCATTCCCATGCCAACTGCACTTTTGTGCCATTTGAACTTTAGTTCTTTTGAGTCCTCCATCTGCCTTTCTTTCTAAATTTTATTCAGGCTCCTCTATCCATAGTGTCCTTTTGTGTGAGAGAAGAATTTACTTTTCATCTCACGGACGGAGAGGAACTTTTGGTGATTTGAAGTTCATGCTTTTGATACTTTGCTTTGATATGTATTGTTTCTTTAAGGAGTTTTGACTCTTGATAGCTTTTAGCTTTTCTGAAATCATGGCATGGGATCATTTATATATGATATATTGTTTACCTTGCTTCCTTTCCGTGGGTCCTTTGCTGTCACTCCCTTGGACATTTTAGATGTGAAATGGATGGAGCCTCGAAATAGTATTCCAGACCTCTTAATTCTGAGTTATTTACATGGCCAATTAGGAACACTGCTACTAGAAGACATTCTATGTTTTAAAAGCACAGTCTTTTGCTCAAGATTTCAGTTAATTAAGAACCCTGATGTTTCCAATGCAACCAAAAGTTTGCCTCTTTATTCAAAACCAAAAGAACTAGCAACAAAGCATTAAACTAAAAGAAAAAACAACATCAAAGCAATAAATCAAAAGAAAAACATCATCAAATTATTTATGTACAAAGCAAAAAGAAAAGAAAATGTGTGCTCGCCCTTAAAAATTCTTCAATCCAACGAGTTAAAGGGGTAGGCTGTAGTGTAGGCCAAAAACCTATCCATGGTCTAAGTGTACTATTTTTTGAAATCGAAACCATGTCTACTAGTCTACAGTCATTCTTATCAGCCTAAGGAAGTTGAAGGAGCTCAGGCTGAGTGTCAATCATAGAACTGGCCTTTCCTGAGGTATGATATCTTAGTTTGAGCTCCGTTAGATAATTTCCCAAGACAGAAATAGCAGATTCATTACCTTCTCCCAGCTTAGTGACAGTATGCTTCATGTAAGTTTCTCTCAAAATTTTAATCTGATTAGGGGTACCCTTAAGAGGTAACCATAAATGAGACCAGTCTGAAGCAAAATAACCCTTTAACCTGGCAGACCAATCTCAGTTAAGAATAAGCCCATATCCATCTGGTATGTCAGCCACCATAATGTCAATAAATTGACATATCGTGTTATTCGCAGATAAGCGTATGAGAACATTCTTCATTTCTCCCACTACTTTGACACCCGTTCTATCTAGCTGCACTACTTCCCAGGCAGTGGGCTCTGGCTGTCCATTAATCCTTTTGCAAACTTCAAGTGGCATAACATTTACCGATGACCCAGAATCTACCAAACAATTATGCACATTATGATTCAGCATTTCTAGAGTCAAAAGAAAAGGCGGGGTTTTAGCTTTTTCTTCCCAACTTGGTTCTATATCTTCTTCTCCCGGTTGATTTTGAGTGGGTACATCTTTTTTAAGCTCCTTAATTTTTTTAGTGTTTCCTTCATCAACATCTACCTGTCCCTTCACAGGTCTGACAGGCTCATTGATTGGCTCTGTTTCCTGATTGACAGTAGTGACTTCATGTGTTTTATCTTCAACATTGGCATTTATCTGTTTCTTGACATTCGTTTGCAACCTCTTAATATTTGAAATTGGTGCATTGTCTTTAATTATCAAACCCATGTCCTTTGTTGCTATAGGTGTGTATTCAGACTTAAACGCATTCTCTTTTGTGTCGAAAAGCGAGACACCATCCCATAAGAACATGGTATCATCTTCTTGTTTCTCTATGGTCTTGTTTTTCTTTTCCTCTTTACCATTGTCCTTAGTCAATTTAGAGTCTAGCAACTGATTCATAACCAATGTCATTGAATTTAACCATTGAGGACACTTCTTTTCACAATGAGGTTGTTGGTGGAAAGTGCAGAAATTATCCCCCCCTACCTCTGTTATATTCATTGATGTTGAATTGGGTGAAGGGATCTTCAATTGGTTGTTATCCTCCCTTTTTTGGTAGTAGGGTTTGTAAGTTTTCTTAACTTCCCTTTCTTTCTCCAGATCTATTATTCGGTTGGATAGTTTCTGAATCATTTTCAGCATTCCCTCAAAATCATGTGATTGTTCCTCTTTAGGTTTAGACAGCAATAAGGTTCTTCTCCCGATAGTTTTTTCCTCAGGTTGCTTGGGATAGTCTTCTATACTTTCCTTTTCAGCCTCTACCCTTCCTGCTTCTTCATAAATCTCTACCAACGTAGGTCGAGCTTTCATCTTAGCAAAGATGGCTAGCTCAGTTCCTAAGGCTGAGGTATAATATTCAATTAAGACTTTGTCTAAGGGTCTGTCAGTTTCAGAAAATTTCTTTAAGTATGTTGAAAACCTTTGAGTAAAATGATGTACCTTCTCATCTTTCTCTTTTTTTTAAAAACCAAGACCTTTCATTAGTGAGGCATGTGTCTTTTGGGATGCGTATTTACTCTTGAAAATCCTTTCGAAGGTGTCCCAATCAGGAATAGAGTTTGTAGGCAAACCGAAATACCAGGATGTTGCTGCCCCTTTAAGGGTATGCGGGAATAATATACAGACCACATCCTCGTGTTCCCCGGCCCCTAAACCTTCTATTGCTAAATAGAAACTTTGCAAGTGGTCATCTACAACAGTCTTTTCATCAGGATCAAACTTAGGCAGCAGCTTCTCAAAAGCTTGAGGTAGGTTATGCAATGGAGGTGTGAGGTTCAAAGGTGATCTAGCTCTCCAAGCCAGCAGTGGGTTGGGCTAATTCACATTTATACCAGCCATGAGCAAAGGTGAACGAACAGGAGTCTGAGTAAGAAACACCGTAAGATGAAACTGGGCTTACTTGCTTTAAGGGCAGAAACAAAGCCTGTAAGTACTTGGGTTAAGCCAAAAGCTTCCAAATATCTGTTGGTGGCGTAATCTTGGGAAAATACGTTTCCATGGCCAGCCATGCACTGGCGGCCCTCCTTCTAGCACCAAAACTGTTGCGGCCTAGAAATTCGCAGGCAACAACAGCAAGGGATTCTCCCCAGTCAACGTTCCCAACTAGCTCGTGACTGTTTGGTATAGGGAATCCGTTCGGTTTGCGGTCCGGCTATCGTAGGTCAAGTAACAAAAAATAAAGGTTTTACCGGTTGCGGACCGGTCCACCGTGTGTATTTTTTGTATTTTTGACTTAAAGTATGATATGCACATGCCTAATTAACCATGCAGGGTGATAAGGACGTAAGGAGTAGTCACAACATGATGCGCAGGTTCTTACCTCTCATCTTAGAACTCACAAGCATCTAAATCACATATGCAGTGATAAAGTAAAACTAACTATCTATCTATCTATCTATCTATCCCCGGGGAGCCAAATTGTAACTTATTTATGAGTAATGTGTATTATGCATGCATTATAAAGAGAAATTACAGATAGCTGATATTCCTTCCTACAACACATGAACGATTAAGATATTTAGACAATCAGATAGCCAATTGTTTATGAACAACATGCATTACTCATGGTGGTAATTTCACAGAATAAACCAGAAATCATTCAAACAAGAACATAGGCTCTAAGAGTTAGAACGATCTCACAGTTAATGGACAAAAACTGGAAAAAATGAAATAGTTCATCTTTCACCAATCCATAGCATAGCATTTGAACGTTCCACCAAACTTTCTCCGACAGGCAAACAATAATTCTTTATTGCAAAAAAAAGTAGTTCTTCTTACAATATCTCTTTACATGTCTAACTGGGAAAAATCCCCTGTAAGTTCTAACTTTCAAATATTTAAACTAACAGTAGACCGCTTGGGCTGCCCCCACACGTGTGACCTTTCGATCCCTCAAAATGTTTCAGATCCCTACTTTTATCTTTTCTGTGTGCACTCATGATCCGTTTAGTAACTGACATCTTTCAGGTCTGCGCCTTTGTCACTATTGATCTTTGCCTTCTGCTTAGGCTTGTCCTCCTTGTGCTCCTGCCGGTTTCGATTCGATCTTTGTCAAAAACTGTCCAGCTATGCCTTCGCGCCGTGGTCATCTCAACAATCCCTTGAGTCCACCTGCAATAAATCAATGTGCATCATTCATTGTGATTTCATTCTAAAACAAAACGTCAAATTATATCAACCAAAATGGCTACTCAACAAGAAATATCATGTGCATGACTGTTATAAGAACTTTCACAAACGCCAACGCCACCACCTCATCTACCTATGGGTTTGAAAGAAATCTCCGATGATGGAAAATGAAGAACTCATCGGCGGCTTAAGATGCTAACCTTGGCAGGGTAAACTCATTCACAGCCGCATAAGCGGGTCTTAACAGGAGACGGGTACCGCGGAAACACGTAGGCCTATCGGAGTCGGAAGAGTTATGACTTAAGCTATGGGCGGGAAAAATTCCAATCGGAAATCGAAAAGACATCGACATCGGAAGCCAAGTGCTTTGCACAGCCGCAACGGCGGAAGAGGAGAAGGTTATAGACATGCGACTAGAGGGCCGACACGCATTGGATGGCAGAAACACAAGGATCGGAGGTCGCAAGAATAACTCCTTCTGCAACGTCGGGTGGAAAAACCACTAAGCTAACCGTCGAGTGTTGATTGCATGTGCAGACCCGGGTTTACTATAATCAACCAACAACACCCCTAGCTCACTGGCCCTTTCGGCGACAGACCGCAAGGCGGCTGAAGTCTCACCCAAAGTGAATCTAATGGGTTGGCCAAGGACTCAAGTGTCTTGGACCAGGTTCCTTGGCAATCCTACTGGTGCTGTGCAGCTCTTCTAGCTGCAAGATCTCTCTCTGTGTCGGTGCGACGCGCAACCCCCCTGCTCGCGTCGTGTGATCCCGTCGTCACGCAGCTCTTCTAGCCGCGAGATGTTTCTTTCCACCTCTGTGCGGTCCTTCTCTATAATGCACACTTTCCCTGACTTGCGATATTTCCAGCCTTACCGCATCGCCACACACCGTGCGACACGCAGCTCCTGCTCAACGCGAAGTCCTCAACCTGCGGTATCACGCACCGCAGCTTCTCTACCGATGCGATATCACCTCTCTGTGATATCCTACCTCCGCGGTTTAGCGCACTTGGCGTTGCTCGTGTCGACGTGCAAGACTTAACATACAAAGCTATTCAATACTGCATTCAGAAACTGCTACACAAACATAAATGAAACACATACAATCATGCTAAAGACTGTTAACTTATGATTATCCTTCTGTGCTGTAGTGAACTGATTAATACATTCATCCATTGAACTGCAACGAAGTCCATAACATAACTGCACAATGCATAAGTAAACTTAACACATAAATCAGTCACATAACACAGATTTTAACGTGGTTCGCCTCCAGGATGGAAGTTACGTCCACAGAACTGTGTTTTCTATTATAGCTCAAGGGGAAGGTAAAACACAGTTCTGCTGCACCACATATGCAGCTCAAGATCTTCTCTCTTAGATCTCTCTTCTCTCTTAGATCTCTCTTCTCTCTATATTTCTCTCTTACAATATACTCTTCCCTCTCAGTCGATCCCTGCGGATCGTTACATGCATGCTCTATAAGCCAGCTACTGGTTTTAGTAAGATTGCTACAGCTAAGACCAGAACCAGAGCTCGGCTTTTACAACAGTCTACTTACCCTTATTGCCTATTTCATTCACGACTGTCTAACTGTCTATCCAACCAACTGGCTAACTGACTGACTAGCTAACTAGCTAACTAGCTAACCCTTTACAATACAAAATATATTCTTATATAGGCAGCCCGAAGGTCGTGCCATTACAACACTGTGGACCTGTCCCAACAGTAACCCAAACCCTAATTAGTGACAGTCGGTCCTCTCTGTCCTTGAGGTAGCCGCTTCCCGTCACACCACAGCTCTCTGCAGTCTTCCATGCTTCCCGGCACTGACCATGGGTACTATGCACCGCTTCTCTGTTTTCTGTCCTTCGCCTTCAATGCTTGAGCCTCGTTGCTCCTTCTTCTTTATGAGGGTCGTTGAGCCCTCCTGTCTTCCGTCGCTGCCTTCAATGCAGTGGGTGAGCTCTCCCTTCTCGGTCGCTCAGGTACCGTTGCCTTCTTTGACTTTTGTATCTCAAAAAGTCACGGTTTCCGGCTCTGCTCTCCAGCTGGAAACGTGCTACGGCGTCGTAGCTCTGCCTTAACTTCTTTCCGCCAACGCTTATCATTCCGCCAAAACTAGCAGCTTCTTCTGTAGCTGCGGGACCCTGCTCCAACATCGAGACATCCGCAGAGCTAACCGGGAGAAACCAATAGCGCACCGGGACTTCACAAGACTAAACGTCGGGGTGATAGCGGTATAAGGAGCCGCAACGGTGGGAACATAAAGGACATCACGCCCCGCTATGCAAGGTCTGAATCGGAAGAGAAAACAACTAAAAGATCGGAAAGGTAGTGCTTTTGGAAGCCGCAACGACGGAAGACCAAAACTTAAGGATCAGCGAAAACGACAAAGCGGGGTTAAAAAATCAATGTGTCGGGGGACTTCACAATCTGCCGTCCGCAACTGCGGAGAACGAAGTAACAGTACTTTCCGACGCAAAACAAAAACTCAACCGATTGAGACATATGCATCAGAAAAGAATAACGAAGCTAAAGCTGATTATCTCTCCACAACGGCGGGAGAACAAGCAGATAAACTTCCGATTCAAACACTTGGAAACACATTCAAAGGCAATGATAAATTTAAACAAGTGGTGGATCAATTCAAGCATTAGAAAAAATCTTTCTGAAGGATCATTAGATCAAATCAAATAAGAAAATCAAACCGATATAAGCAAAAGGAGGGTCCCAAAAAATTTTGAATATTGGGAAAATGTTGCTGCTGCAACATACTTATAGCAACAAAACTTTAGGAGGAGAAGTGCAGATAGTAATGTGTACATCAAACAAGACGACGACAACATACTCATCATTGAAGTATATGTTGATGATATCATCTTTGGTAGTGATGATGATTCACTGAGTCAACAATTTGCTAAGGACATGCAGAAAGAGTTTGAAATGTCTTTGCTCGGTGAATTAACCTTCTTTTGGGGACTTCAGATGTCTCAACAAACAAAATGCATATTTATTGCTCAGACAAAATACATCAAGGAAATGTTAAAGAAATTCAAGATGGAAGATTGTAAACCTATTATGATCACCAGTTGTAAGATAAGAAAGGAAGATGAATCTAAAGAGGTTGACCAAAGGCTTTATAGGTCAATGATTGGTAGTCTACTATATGTAACAACCTCAAGACGAGATGTGATGCAAGCTATGGAAATAACAACTTTAATGTGTCCTCTAGTGAACTTAACCAAGTGTTTTATATTAAGACAAGGAAAGAAACCTAAAGTTTAGTTGAAGATGAAAAACAATTGTACCCATTGGTTGGAAGCTATATCTAGCTAAGAAACTAATTGAAATTCAGCCCTTATTGTTTACAACAAGGAAATGTCACAAAGATTCTATGATTCACTGAGTATGCCACCATTTGTTGAGTCCTCAACACACCCTAAATTTCAAATTTTGGGTACCCCTTTCACTTCATTCGACTCTCCCTTATATGCTTTTGGATAATTTTTCCTTGGCAATCTTGAGAGTTTTCATGATACCTTTTTCATAAATTATTTTAAGTATGATTTATTTATGCTTTGCATTTATAATTTTGTACTTAGAAATTTTTTTAAAGGACACTTTGATATGAAAATATTAGATTGAAAGTCAATTCCTTTGTTGAGCTTAATTTTTTTTGAAGTTTGTGGTGTTTCTATGAGACTTTATTTATTAGATATGCGGCATATTCATTCAATTTTTCACTCTAATTAAATTCTTTTAAAACCGTTGCAACAAAGTATTAAAACTCACCAAAAATGCAGTGAACCTATATTACTTTCACTAGCATCAACAAAGTACTAAACCTCATCGAAAATGCAGTGACCCTAGGTTACTTTCACTTGAAGTAAAGTATTAGAAACAATCGCAAACAATGATTTATTCTTTCACCGTGTAATATGTTATACGGAATCTCTTGAGAACTTGCAATGAAGATAATTGACACCCAAATACCACATTAAAGTGAATAAGATCCTCCACAAGCGGCATTGTTTCCAAGTCTTTTGTATCAGTGATAAATTATATTATGATGTAGATTGGGATTTTGAACCATCCTGCATTGAAGTCTTATTCCATTACTGCCCAAGAGCCATTATGTATTGTATAAGTTCGAACAAAATGTTTATATTAAATGGAATTTTATAAACCCATATATGAAAGATTTTGCACTCATTGGGCTAAAGGTAAAGTTTTTCACCTCATACAAGGTTCATTTATTCTTTCCTTCTTTTCACTATTTCACTTGGAAAAAATATATTATAGATCACCACATTCATATGCCTATTATAATATTTCATTCAAATTTTAAAACTTGATTATGAAGCTTCCATTTTCGACCATTAATTTCTAATCATACATTTATGAAGTGAATCTATGTAAATCCTAGCTAAATTTTTTCCATAATGAAATCATAGTTCTTTAAATTGTGAAACATAGTCGTTAAGTTTGAACAATCTATGTTTCTTTCAACAACAAATATTGACTTCTTCACTATAGATATCAGCATTCAATTAACAACAAATTCTTATTATGTAAATCTATTGATATCATCAACAATCGTAGCTAAGTTTCCTTGAATTTTTTGGGAGAGTGTGATGGTTTGGAGGTTGGTGGAGGTTGTAGAAAGAAAACCCTAGTTTGTTGGTGGTAGGGTTTAATGTCTAACTATGTTCATGATGGAGGAATACCTCCATCTCGTAGATTATTCTGAATACAGACTATCTGAAGAGGTTATTTTTGGTGTGGGTGTATGTGGGTTGGTGTGGTTACCTTTGGCATCTTATAATGGAAGGGAGGTCCAATCCAATGTCACATCAATTCTAAAGCAATGCCACATCAGTACTAAAGTCCGTAGGTTCTCTTTTGTTAAGTGCATAGGAGGGTCATATGCGTTTCCAGTTGCTTTCTTCGGGGGTGGGGATTTTACATAAGCAGAATCATCACATTAAAGGACTAGTAAATTCTACGATGGTAGCTTCTCATTGTGCCATCTGTACAAATGATAAGGTGACTCTTTGTCCGACAGTGGGTGACATTCATGAGGATATTCAATGTGTTGAGGACAAATCCATAAATGCTTAGGGGTCCACTATAATGGTTGGAAATAGAGTTTAGGAGCTAAAAATTGGTCTCGTGGCCAATGATTTTGATGGGTCAAGGGTTTTGGTCAGAAATTAGTGGAGGATATATTTGTTCCCTGCATTAGGTTGTAGAAAGTACTAGAAACATGTCATAAAATCCAGGGGGGTAGAATCTTTTTATTGGTAAGAGAGAACATATGTGTAGAGAAGATTGGCCTTCTTATGGGTAAAACTATTGTAGGTGAACTCCTCACCTGAAATATGAACCTAAATAGCATGAATGGGTGGATTCATATCATATGGCCACCTTTGTTGGGATATGGACCGACAATTCATCTCCTAGAAAAAGGTTGGACTAGTTTCATCTTTCGCACAAATGAGGATTCTTTTAGGGATTTAAAGGGGATCAGTTGGTTTCGTGACGGTGCTTACCTCTCACTTAAGCCTTGGCACCCAAAATTGGATTCTCAAGATGAGTTTTTCCATTCAACACATGTTTGTGTGAAATTGCATAGTTTACTAATGGGGTTTTGGAATGATCGTTACGTACGGGATATTGGTGATTCTTCATGAAAATTCATTTTGTCGGATGATTGTTATAAGAGAAATAATGCCCCATTCAGTTGCTAGAAAAATTGTGGATATTGATGTAGGTCGTGGTATTTTTTATTCTTTGTGTGGATGAGTCTTAATGCACTCAGGTTTTAGGATACCTAAATTTCCCTTTCCAATGTATTTGTTTCCATCAATATGGCCACATTATGAAAGTTTTTTCTAAACCATTTCAAAACAAAATACGGTATAAGAAGGAGATAAAGATTCTGGTGTTGGTATATAATTGGGACGTAAATACGATTGCAACTCTCTTTCAAATCACGAGGTTGATGGCTCTGGTAATTCTTGGGGTTTGATTTCTGCGAAGGGAAAGGATATTGAGACCCCTTGTTTGGATGAGAAGAAATTGAAAGTGGGGATATTTCTATCCCGCTAGTCATTGAAAATAGGCCACAACTACCTCTATTGGATACGACTACAACACCACCTAGTTCTTTGAATTTCTCCCCTACTCAATTGCAGAAGATTGATTCTCTTTGGAAGGAAATTTATCCTCTTCTGAGTAATTTTGTTATAAGTTCCCCTTCTCATTTTATTATTTTCCATGATGATAATGGTCATATAGGGGATGGTGTCCTTGTAAAGGGTGATGACAATATAGGATTTTTAGGGGGTTTGAGAGGTCGTCTAGCTGGGTCTAACCCTAAATTGAAATTAGATCTATTTTCTAACAATTCCCTGTCAAAGTAATTAGGCTCTATGCTTGGAGAGAATTATTCCTCTGTAAATGTGTCTTGTAATGATGAAACCTATCCAAGGAAGTAAGTAGGGGGGGTTATTAGTAGAGGCCTCTATCTATAACTCAAGGTCTTCAGGATTTTGGTAGCCTTGGATGATATTTCCCTAAGGATCCTCGTAAATCAAGGGTTGGACATAAATCGACACTGAAACATGAGTATGCCAAAGCTATTAAAGAATTTCATTAGGGGAAGCAACATTTACTGTCATGGTTTCTTATATTAGAGTAAATGCATAATGGGGTTTCTTCATGAAGATACACTTCCTCAATATTCAAGGTCTATAGGGGTAGTATACAAGAGTGGCCCTCAAAAGGTTATTTTTTATGATTTGTCAAATATGGTCTTCATTCAAGTCAAGAGAAAATGGGATCTAGGGATTCATTGGTTATGGATTTAAGGAGGATGTTGGTGAATTGGTATTTTTCGGTGTTAGAAACTCAAGGTTTTTCTGGGGGTATTTTAACAAGTTGAAGTTATAATTTAACCTTAATCATACCTTTTGTTGTTTTCTCAGGTCTTTGCACCAAACTCGTTTTCCATAGCCTTGGCATGAAGTTAACCCTAGTCAATGTTTATAACCCCTATGAGGGTAAAGAGGATTTATGATCTTCTTTGCTTTCTCGTAAGTGGATTAAAGGAGAGAATGTATTATTAGGTGGATACTTGAACTTTACAGTAATCGTGGTGATATTTGGGGTTCCTCTGCCTGACATGACAGACTTATAGGTTTATTTCTTGGATAAAATTGAATCCTTAGGTTGGTGGATGTGGAAATTTGGATCTTAAACCCAATCGGTCTAGAAATCAGTTGGGGGAGGCTAGGATCTCCAAAATACTGGACCGATTTTTGGTCCACAGTTACCTTTTGGAATATTTATATAGTTATTGATCCTAGGTGCATGTTATGAGATGCTTAGATCATTTTCTTATATGTTTGGAGCTGAGTTTAGGAGAGGATAATCTAAATTGTCCTTTTGGGTTATAAAAGAGGATTTGCAGGATCTATTCAAGTCATCTTGGCAAAACATTTGTTGCAACTTATGAGGGGTCGACTTTTTCTCAGTTTGGAAAATATCTTCATATGCTTAAGTACAAAGTTATACCTTGGGCCACTGAGAGACTTAAGGCTCAGGATCAGACTTAGAGGGAAGTTGAACATAATTTGGAGAAGGCATATAGTGGAATCCCAAATGGAATATTTAGTGAAGAGTTTTAAAGTGAAATTAAACAGAGGGAAGCTCTGAAGAATAAACTATTGCTACATAGAGAAAAATATAGGAGGATTAGGAGTAGGGAAACTTGGTTGAGTCTTCAAGACCATAACACAATTTTTTCGATGAGTTTGCAAACATTAAAAAAAAAATACGATTTGGGAATTGTGAGATTCTAAGGGAAACAAGGTTAGAGGATTCCAAGGTCTTGCATATTTCAGTTTTAAGAACCTTTCAAATATTTTTAAGAATTGTGAGAGATCAAACATTGGGGAAATATTAAAGTTAATTTCATATTTCCCTCACATGATATAAGATGAGGACAATGTGGAATTGTTTTAGGAAGTCTCCATGGAAGAACTATAAGGTCCTAATAGATCTTTCCAGAAGGACGGGATTCAAAGTCCTCATGTATATCCTATGGAATTATATTTCAAATTATTTGATCTTATTGGAGAGGATTTGTTGAGGATTGTTAAAGAGGTAATATTAAATGGAAAAGTTCCTAGGAAATTTGATTCAAATTTCATTGCTATGATCCCCAAGATGGACTATCCTAAGACCTTTGATGGATATAAATAAGTTTCCTTATGTGACTATATGTATAATATCATTTATAATATCTTAGCTTTGAGGCTAAAGCCTACTCTCTCTAGGTACATTTCTCTAGAGTATTTTGGATTCCTAGAAGGAAGATTGATACATGAGATTGTTGTTTTAGCCTAATAGGGTATTCACTCCATACATAGGATGCATCTTCCTACCACTATCAGAAAAGAAGACATGTATAAAGCTTATGATAGGGTATCATGCATGTATCCCAAACTCCTCTTGATTCATTTTGGATTTTCTCTTCCACTAGTGAAATGGATAATGGGTTTTGTTACTTCAACCACCTTCTCTATGTTAATTAATGGCTCATCCTCTTCATTCTTTCAGTCTACTAGAGGGATTCATTAAGGATGTACATTGTCACCTTTTTACTATTTTTATTTGTAGAGGGCCTCATTAGGGTTATTCATGAGGAAAGAACTCACAAATAGTTAGAAGGAGTACAAGTAGGAAGAGGGGTCCATATTACACACTTTATTTTTTTGATGATATCTTACTTTTTGGTATTAGTTCAATCAAGGAAATCCAGATACTTAAGGATATTTTGAATTTTTGTTGTTTCTACTGGAATGGAAGTAAACTTAGGTAAGTCTACACATAACTCTTTTGAGTTGAAAGCAACATTGTTTGAAAGTATTGCTAGGATTTTCTCTTTTCAATATTTGGATATTGATCAAGTGGGAATTAAATATCTTAGTTTTAATTTAAAACCAAAAAAGTATAGGAAGGATTATTGGATATGGTTGTTATCTAGAATAGAGTAAAGGATATCATTCTAGTGAAATAAGTGGATTTCTAGGGGAGGAGGACTTTACCTGATAAACTTTGTTCTTAAAGTTATTCATGTATTCTTGCATACATTAGCACATGTTCCCAAGGGAATTTGGAATGAATTAGGAATTTTCTTCAAACTATTTTTGAAGGGTTGTAGTGATTATAAAGGATCACATTTAGAAATATGGAGGTATATTGTTACCCCTGGGAAGTTTAATGTATGGGGTTAAAATACATTCACTTATTTTGATGTTTACTTGCTGCAAATTCCCTTTTTCAAAACATATTTGTTGGAGGAGCCTAGTCATCTAATCGACTAGGCCCTCTTAACAGACTAAAGATTAGTCGGCTCAATCAGTTGATTTGGTTAGTCTAACCAACCAAATAGTTAGGAAGTTGTAACTGAATAACTACTTATATGCACTATAGATTAGGCTAGAGAACCAGAAGATGTAATGATGCTTCGTGTGTATGATGGTCTCGTAATATAAGATAAATTTTTGCTTCTATCACCTTTACTTGTATTATTTCTCGTACCTTTATTCATGTATGTATCTTGTATTGTGTTATGTGTTGTTGCACTACAAGTAACCTCATGTAATCCCTTAGATTACAACATTGGTTTCATTTCTATTAATACTAAATCAAGATAAAAGATGATCAATTCTACGTAAATGGTAAGCGAGGAGGAAAGTAAAGAATGGTGGAATATAAAGATAGTGAACTACATCCAAATTATGCTAGAAATTGGAAAAAGTTGAACATTACTAAGTTCCACATGCGATGGTTCACATGCTTCCACCCCCGTAGACCTTGTACCGATGATAATTATGATTGTTCTGACTATTAGACAAATCATCAAGTGATATTTGGGACTTGGACCAAGTTATAGAAGCATATAGAGTCAACTAGATAAGTTTGGATGAATTACGAATCAACTGATGATTCAACGACCACCGCATGATAATTGGATTACCTTCACACCCGAGTTTGAAGACACAATTTTAATTTATTCTATTTAGATCATGTGGAGTTACCCGACTTACCAGCAATGTCATTGGTTGAAGCTTCCAACCTATCAGAGATCTGACCAATCGATAAAGAGTCTGTAGCAGAAGTAATATTATCTTCGTACAAAATACACCCTCCAAAATTAAGTATACAAAGTCAACACAAATAATTAAGTTTGTCTATCATTTCACAATCATATCCTATAAGTAATAAAAATAAAAATAAAAACTCTAGTAAGATGGATTACCATCCTTCGATTCATACTCTTATTTATGAGGGAAAGGAAGATCCAAAAAAACATTGGTTTGTATGTGAAACGCTTTGGCAAGCTAACCTTATTGATGATGAAAATCAACATATTGCATAGTTTGTAGGTGGTGTTCACAAAATAGCACTTACATAGTACATGAACTTTATTGAAGAGAGACCAAAAATGAAAAGGGAGACCAGAGAAAACTTTCTAGACTTCTTCAATACGCAAGATAGAAGACAATTGGTTGGGCATAAATTAAAAGAAATTATTTAAAGACTAGGATATTCAATATGTGAATATGATAGAATATTTAAATAACTACTCATCCAGATGCCATCTAAAATGGACAAATCATTCGCCATCCATATCTTCTTTGCAGGTCTTCAACCAATAATAGAAACACATATGCCATTACTTAAATTTACAACATATGATGGTGTTTTAAAGAAATCTTTAAAAATTAAAAAAAATAGAAACTTATCATTCATACCTACTGACAGACGTCTAGAAGAAAATGTAGAAATTATGCAGCAATAATTGTAGCAACTTGCCTTAATACACAACAACCTATGGTGCACAACATGCTAAATAGAAGGGCATAACAAAGACAACTATCGATATGATGGTCAACAAATTCTTAATGTCAGAAGAACATTTCATGAAGAAAAAATACCACACCTAGAAGAAACAAGACTACAAGAAGAACCTCGACTCCTTCCCAAAGAAAGACGACCATAAAAAAAATTAATTGCTCAAAAAACACACTACTACGACATATGTGAATGATTTAAGCCTCATTCAACAGCTAAGTGCACCTATAATATCGATAGCATTAAACCAAAATGGTGTGGCATTTGTCAAAACATGCAACATTCCACTGTAGAATGTATCAAGAATATTAAAAATAAGACAAACTATCAAAAAATTTGTCAAGCATAGACATTCAATCAAAATAATCAAAGAGGTCAAAACAATGGAACAACAACCAATGCAACAATGAAAACAATCGACGGGGAAACTACAATGGTCGAGGAAGATACAATAATAACTGAGGAAATCGCTCCATTAGTCAAGCAAAATCTCACTGTTGTGTATACTTCAGTGAAGAACAATTAATCCCTGGCTATCCTTGGAAAGAGAGAATAGACCTCAAGTTTTGTACAAAATGTGGTGTGGGAGAACATAACTTATAAAAATACCCCATCATGCTTGAGAAGATTGATAATAAAAATAATTTTAACCTCTTGTATGATGTTCCCAAGCATGAAGTTTTGAATTATAAAATCTTGCAAATTGTTACAAGGCATGACATAATGATTGGAGATGACAATACCAAATTACAAAGATTCAAAAAAAGAATGATAAATATCCAAACCCGCACAAACAGAAATAAATATTTAATAATGCTTCAAAAATATTCAAAGAGTTGACACATGAAGAATAAAATGAAGAACCTAATAACAAAACTCTCAATGAATTGTTACACATTCTTATAAAATAAGAATCCATCCCTAGACTCATTGATTTAATGTATATAATAAAGAATAGCACAAGCCATGACAAAATATAAAAATCTATGATGCCTTAACCAGAAGGAAAAAAATTATATCGACCCATTGGTCGACCTTGAAGTCAAAGGATATCCTATCTCACAAGTCGTCCTCAACTTTGGATCTCAAGATAACATAATGACAAGATCAACATGGGAATGACTTTGTTGACCATAATTGTCAGCGTTGGGCATATACCTAAAATTAATTGTGTAAGGCCTAATCGAACCTAATGGAATCTAGAAAACATTAATACTGGCATCATGGGTATTGACACAAAAATTGACTTTGAAGTAATTAACCCAAAAGAAGGATCCAAATAATTCCCTGCACTGGTCGGGTGATCTTGGGGAAGAAAGAAGAAATATTCTATCTCTCTTGAAAAAGATATAATAAAAATCAAGGGATATGGCAAAAAGGTTATCATACCTATCTATCCATCTCAATAAAAACCATGGGAAAAACTAGAGGACCATGATGTAGTTATAAGAAGATTATATCACTTCATGAAAAATAATGAATATCCAATTGAACCTAATGAATATAGATAAATTCACTTAGGGGCACCCATGTATATCAGTCAAAACTCTAACTCTAAACTATACAACTGGAAAATAGAAAACTACAAAGAAAATGAAAGAGAATGTTGGCTAGTTGAGGTCATCCCTCATTGGCCAACACAAAAGTATTTTGTAATATATATCATTCCAAAAATCTTTGAAAAAAGAACAAGGAAAATCCGACCCTTATACCGACGAAAAGCGAACCAATTAATTTACCTCCCCTATGATACAAAGAACAAGAATCACCTTCAACTCATGTAGAAGAGGTTTCTAAGAATGTTGGAGAACAATGCTGACTATAAAGTCTAGTTGAAAATTTCACACGATAAGCAGATAGATGGTGGGACACCCATCAATTGCGCATGCAAACTTGGATGACTGCATCAACATATTTTATTGAAAGATTCGAAGGAAAGAAGTTAACATCTAAGGCACAAATTCAAAAGTTCATCCAAGTATTAGACCCCATCATGCAAATTGAAAACTGTGGAAACTAATGGATAAGACTTGGGTATCAAGATGAAGGAGTATGGCACCATCTATTTCCAAGCACATTAAATGAGCTCCCAAATGAATGGTACAATATGGAAGAATAAAGAGGAGAAATTTTCAGTTGGAAAACACTTAAAGAGAATTTTATTAAAGATTTTCCATTCTCCCCTTATAAAAGAATGCTTAAAAAAGTGGCACAAGAAATTGAACAATTTATCAAACCACCAAAGTAACCAGTTGACATAATCGGAAAAAATGATCGACCAAGTTCAGATTGTAAAATAATCATGACTATCCAAAACAAATTGGCCCATTAGTCGACTCAACTAGATATGGAGAACGAGCGCACCATCGAAAAAATAATAATCATTGGAAAAGAAATCATCCTCACATAACTTAATCGGTGAATTCGGTTATGAAAATATCTACTGAGAATAAAGAGGGAGATTTTGAGCATAAGAATTTCCCATTGTATTTCAAAGAATTAAAAGAGGGAGAATGACATATTGATGAGTCTAAAGCGCTAGAATGGATGGACTTTGAAATTAAAACAAAAGAAATAAACATATCGACAAATGGAAAACCCAAGATGGAAAAGATAGGAAACTACTGGTTGGAACAACAGGCATCAAAAATAACAAATTTATTAAAAGAATATGAAGACGTATTTTCCCATGACAATAAGGATTTGAAACGATTAATACAAAAAATGGGTGAAAAGAATATTGCAATAAATCCTGATGAGGAACCCGTGAAGAAATGACCCTACAAGTTAGCCCACAAATACAAATAAATAATGAATAAATAAATAGATAACATGAAAGCTGCTAGTATAATATACGTTATGGATCAGTGGGAATGGTCCAGCCCCATGGTATTCCAACCAAAGAAGCACAACCCCAAGTGTATGTGATTATGTGTCAATTTCAAAGGGATAAACAAGGTTACACTTACATATCCATTTCCAACACCTTTTGTCGATAAGATTATCAACAAAATTGTAGACCACGATATCTATTCTTTTATCAATGGATTATTCGGATGTAATCAAGTACCTATAGTAAAAGAAGACCAACACAAAACTACATTTTTTTTAATTTGGTTCATTTGCATATAATGGTGTGCCATTCATATTGAAAAATGCACCAATCATCTTCTCCAGATTCGTCATTAAATCTTTTCAAGAATTCTTATACAAAACAATGGTTGTCCATTTTGACAACTGGACTATCTACATAGTGCTAAAAGACCATGTGCAATGGATTCAATTGATGCTGGAGAGATGTAGACAAATCCAACTATCCTTAAATATAAAAAAAAATGTATATTTGCCACATCTATTGGAGTATTGATGGGCCACCTCATATGTGAAGAAAGAATCAAGGTGGATCTAGAAAAAATCAAGTTATCCTTGATTTGAAACCCCCTATGAACACCAAGCAGGTTATAATATTCTCGGGACATATAAGGTACTACAGAAAATTCATCCAAGTGACTACTCGCGCATGACATTCACTCTTGAATAACTACTTAGACTAAATATTGAGTTCAAATAGACCCTAGAATGTGACGAATCATTAAACTCCTCAAAAGACAATTTGTAGAAGCACCAATATTATGGTTCCCATGCTAGTCGAAGAAATTCCACATCCACATCAATGTGTCGGTTATTTTAGTTGGTACAATACTCACCCAACTAGGAGAGCTCGACTACCTTAATGCATATGCTAGTCGGAAGCTCAATAAAGTTGAAAGGAACTATTCTACCACCAAACAAGAAGGATTATGAACGATATTCGTATAACAAAACTACTGACACTACCTGTTGGAGAACACTTGTTTTTTTCTTTACAGACCATCAGGCACTCAAATACCTAGTAAACAAACCATTACACCATGTTTACATATGTCAATGGATTCTCCTATTTTGAAAATTTGAATTTGAAATCTTAGTCCAACCAGGCAAGTCAAATGTCAGACCCAACCACCTTTATTGTATAGAAACTGGAGAAGAGTCGGTTGGAATAGACAATGGACTTCCTAGCGCACATATTTTTAGAGACAAAACCATACCAACTAAATTAGCAGATATTGTAGAATTTATACAAGAGGTTCAGGACCCAGTAGGAACATAAGGGAAAAAGAGGAAGATTCTAGTAATGAAAGAAGTACCTTTCACATTAATTAATGGATACCTATACAATATAGGCCCTAACGATATACTTTGTCGGTGTACACTTGATCACGAATGACAAGCTATTATCAAATAAGCACACTCAGGACCCACAGGTGGACATTTTCATGCCGACACAATGTCCAAAAAAATCCTACAATCCAGACTATGGTGTCCCTCGTTGAATAAAGACTACAAAGCATATGTAAACAAGTATGATAAATGTCAATTAATGGGTCAACCTCTTTGAATACATAAGATTCCTCTCTTATCAGTCAACCCCGTCCTAAATTTTGAAATATGGACAATTGACTTTGTCAAACACTTCCCAAATCCTAGTCACCACATAGGTGCAAGTAATATCATTACCACAGTATAATATGTAACTAAATGGGCTGAAGCAGAACCAGTCGAATCCTACAATAGCAAAGTTGCAACCAAATTTATATACAAAAATATAATTACAAGATTTGGATGCTTGTTAACTCTAATCAGTGATCAAGGCACGCATTTTATAAACAAAAATATCCATGTATTACTTAAATATTTTATGATATATCATCACAAAAGTTCATCTTATTATTCGTATTCAAACGAAGCAGTCGAGTCGTTCAATAAAACATTGTCCAGAGGGTTAGCGAAGCTCTGCAATATTGACAAATACAAATGGTATGACAAGATCTTTGTGATACTATGGGTTGATAGAACAACATACAAAATATCCATGGGTTAGACACCATTTAAACTAGTATATGGTAAAGAAGCAGTTGTGCCCCTCCATTTCAAGAAACAAGCACAACCATTGATCAAGTTATGCACCTCGATATCGTCCAATCTACTCAATACATAATGGTTGATTTATAGAAGTTGGAAGAGAAAATAATGATTGTTATGAACCATCAAGGAGTTCAGAAGTTATAGTAGAAATATTGGCACAACAGAAATATTAAAAGAAAGGATATCTCTATCGGTGACTGTCTCATGCCCCAATTTGCAAAAAAAAATTAATGTTATTTGAGGAACATTGTGTTATATTTTATGCTAAGTTTGTAATTGATGACCAAGTGGGGTCAAGAATAATTAATGTAATACAGAATATTTTATTTTTAAATAAATAAATGATGAGACAGCAGCTTAGGGAAGCTATTAAAAGAGTGTTAACTGGTCACTTGGTGGAGGAGACTGGGTGGCCCTACACTAACAAGTGGCAGCATCCTCAAACTACTTCCGACTGTTGCAGGTGGAAACGTCCCTATATTTGTGGTCATGATTCCCCAATAAAGTGGAATTGGAGCAAGTGGCTCATTAAATGAAAAATGACCCAGAAGACCTAGGCATCTCTATAAAATTTCCCATTGAAGACAGCTAAGGCTGCTCATTTCTGAGAGGTGATCATTCATAGTGAATGAATTTACTCAATAGAAATTCGATGGAGGGGATTACTGAAGTGAGTTTGAGGGGTTAACTGCTGAGACTAAACTTATTGCAGCTATTAGGCTAAAGTTCTTACTGCTGTGAGCATATTTGAATTATTAAGGTAATTGGACCCGTCAGGTGACAGAAAGTCTTAAGGACATATCCTTCACCCATTACTCTACCGGGAGGACCAGGAAACAGGCTCGGGGGTCTTGAGGAGTGCAGTCTAAGCTCCCTCCAGGAGTTGGTTGGGAGGAACAGCCTCCTTAATTTGTTGTCACCTGATCATTGACAGGTTATATTTGTTTTTTATGTTATTATATTTATTTACTGTCTTCCGTAAAATGTTTACTAGTTTTCAAATACAGGCACGTTAGTATTTAATTAGGGTTTATGAAGAAAGGAGTAAATGTGTCTTGTTGGACTTAGTAATTGGCAGATTATGTTAGAAATAGTAGTAAATATGCTAAATGAGAAATAAATAGAATTTGAATTCCATACTGTATTTTTCCACGCCTGACTTAGGTAGTACTCTAGTACAGTTGGGTGTTTGCTTATGATTTTATTCTGTAAAGAAACAGTAATTAATTTATGTATTAAATGAATTTACTTCAGATAAGAACTGAACATAGGTATATAAAAACATTTAGAGATCATACTACTTATAGAACTATTTTAATACTAGTAATCTTTATAAACACAAAACTTACAGTTTAACAAATAAACATAGATATAATAAACAGACTATCACCTAGGGTTTAGGTTAAGATAATTTTCATTACAATCTTATAACAATTGATTTCCAGACAATATTTGTCTTGGTAGTAAGACAAAATTTTCTACTATAACTTAAGTACAACTATCTAAGTTCAGGAAAGATAAACTTAATCCTAGTTTTTACCCTAAATCTTTCCTTTATAAAAATAGTAACAGCTATAAAAAAATCATTGAAGGAAAATTAACAAAATAGAGCGAAGAAATTACCATGTAAAATTTATGCTATTATCGAACTGTAGGGTATATTTAAATATCACCCTTATGAGCCAAACAGAGTAATAATAGTACTCTTAACACAGTAAAATTTACATAAATGCTTTGCACTATAAATCCTTTTATTTACATGGTAACAATTAAAATAATACTTACTATAACAAATTATTAAAAAGAAAATCAATTAAGAAGAAATGGCTTATTGCCCTTCGCGTTACAGGTTAAGGCTCAGTCCTGACCAAATCTTAGCTAAAACAAAATATTACATATATCAAACAGTAACAACTCTTTACTCACGGGTAAAAACCCTTAATCCATTTACAAGTCTTGACTGATTAACAGACTTTATTTACCTTCTAAAATCTATTTTTAAAACTAAAAATTAATCACACAGAGGTCAACATCCTCGTAGGGCTTAGAGCTGAGCTCTATAAATACAGTAAAAGAAATTACATTGTTCAAGCCGTAAGGCAGAGACATAAAAACCAGTTTCCATCACGACTAGTAGAGCCTTCATCATCCCTGCACAAAGTACCCTCTAAGGGTTTCGAAACTTATACAGAAAACAAGCAAGCATTTGAAACTTTAAGCTAGCAGGTAAACCGAGGCCATGCCTTTTCAACTGCAAGAACCAAATTCCCAACAACCACAACATTATGCAGGAAGAAATCCTCGTTTACAACCGAGGCTTTCCAAGTGTATGCTCAAGTGGAATGTTGAAGGAGTAAGCTCGCTTCCACCTACATAGCCAGAGCTGGGAGAAGGACCTGCAAGTTACAAACCTTATTATTATTCAAATATCTCTCAAGATTTATAAAAACCCCTTTTATGAAAATGAACTAAAATCGATTTTGGAATAATTCTTTACCTGTAAGCTTCTCCTTCTGAATGAAGCTGAGGTAACTAGCCACCGTGGATCATTTTGGCCTAGGATAGAAGACAGTAAGACATTGAGTCACCACTGCAAAGGAAAACGAGAACACCGACTCAACCGGACAAAGAATTACTCTTGGCCGAGCTCTGTCAATCAGTTTGCAGGTTCAAGACAAGCTCAGACCTTGAGTCTTGAAGAAAAAACCATTATCTACACTTGTTGTAACTACTTCAACCTTTAAATACCAAAAACCACTCACGACCTCTCTCCAGATAGCCACAACGTTGGAGTATGGAAGCAAGATGTCCAACTTGAAGGTGGTTACAGTTCTCCCATGGTCGTGAGCTCTTAGCTCGGCCAATGATACAAAGGAACCCTTGGTCTGCAAAGAAAATGCGTAGGGTTTGGAGTTTTAAGTCAACTCTTGTGTCAATACAAACCATCCCACGTGTCCTTCAAATAATTATCCTCCAGCGTGGGTAAGTTCTATAGTCAGCGCTGCAACACTTCGTTTTACAATCAAACCAATAATCATTAAAACCATACATTGTTTATGATTGCCAAATATATATATATATATATTTGTGCCATGGAGTTTAGCGAGGCTTAGGTTAAAAGACATAATCTTAAGTTATGAAGTAACCTTAGGTTTTTCCAAGTTTAAATAGACTCTTTTTCTAACTTCATGTACCAAGACTTTGTATAAAGATATTTCAAGTCTACTAATCAACTTGCATGAAGATTTAGTCATAGCTAAGGGTGCACTCAGATTTTAAAGTAAAAGATACATATAAAAAGGAATAAAAAGTACATCATTTTATAACATGAAAAGTATATAATGAGAAACCTAGATTAAGGTAAAAATGGTTTACATCTTTGGATGTAGGTCGTAGGAGTTTTAGAGTAACTCTTTTCCAGCAAAAATAATCTAAGATGATGGTTTAGGAATTTACGAAGTAGATCTTGTGTATGATTCATTTTAATGATGCTCAAAACTAGAATCCAATGTATGCTTCAACTAAGCAAAAGACTGAGTACTATGAATTCATCCTAGTTAAAATCCAGATCAATTTTGCTTTCAAAAGTATATGGTATTCTTGACTCAAACCAAACAGTAATTTGATTATCCTTCGGCGTAGTATCTGGAATGTGTTTTATAACTATGCTGGTGCAGTTCGTTGTACTTTTATTATGGAGTCGTAACAATAGAAAAATATTAACTTTACCTCCTTGAAGACGAGCAGCATAATAAAACATTTTCTAAGACTAGCATCTTAATCATGCTAGGGAAGTAGCTTCTCGATGAGAATTTAATTAACACCCTACTGGATCTTATGTTTACCTGCTAAACCTGTAAGGAACCAGCAGTCCAATTGAGTTAGTTGAGCACTAAGTAAGCCCCGATCACATACAAGAATTCTTACCTACTTGACAAAAGATAATCATCAGTATCTCTAGGCGCAGCAGCAAAATGCAAGTCCTTTTCTAACTTTGATAGAATTATAGTTGTTAAGTCATTAATAGCACTAACACAAGTTTTCAAGATTACACCTTTTAGTTTACAGGTTCTTTTAAAGAAGCAATCCCATGATCTTTTATAAATTGTTTCATTTCCTGCTAACCTTTAGCAGGTACTTAGCTGTGACTATAGACATTTTATGTCACTTGAAAAATTTTAAATTTTTACGAATTTTTGGAGATATTACATGACCAAGTATTGTTATATAACAATCAGATAAAAGGCAGGCCTAAAAAAGCTTGAGACTGGATGGTTGGGACCATATATCATCAAACAACTCAACAATAATGGCTCAATACGTCAAGTTAAAAATACTACAAGGCCAAGTCTTCAAAAAAATCATGAATGAAGAACGACTAAAGCGTTACCGACTTTGAAAGAGACACAACATTGACTAATGATTGTATCATCACTAGTCAAACATCGTGTCCCAATTTTGCATATAATTAGGGAAAATTAATTAATTTAGTTAAAAACAAAAAGTAGTTACAAAACTAACATACCAAAACATATAAAAAGGAGTACTAACACAAGTATTTTTGTAGGGTGGACACTAATAAATGCACATGGGGGTTAATTAGGCAGAAGAGGTAGAGTGTGAGAATGGAACTAGGTTGTGGACCTAGAAAAATTAACTTGCTTAGAGCAGTGACCCAAGAAACAAAGATATAATGAATCTACCAAGCAAACGATCGATCTAGATATTGCCTAAGCGAGCAATGAGAGACGAAAAAAGAAAAGGAACCAGAGACCAACGAGAATACCGAAGGGAACAATGGATATCAAGCGCATCGACTAATGCTCAAAGAAAACTTCCCTTGGAAGTCTCACCAATCATGCAAGTGAGTTGTAATCCACAAATTTCATATTCAACATAATCACCTGCCCACTCTAAAAGCTTGAAAAACACCGCACTTATAAATACATCAAAATTTCAAGACCCTAGGCTCGATTTCTCATCACGATTTGAACAAGAACAAGCAATCCCAAAAATTACAAACTTTATTCCAAATTTGACTTCTGAAGAACTAGTTATGGCACCGAAGAAATTTGGCGTAGTAACCAAGACTAAGTCCACATAACATAAATCCAAAATGCAACAAGAGGAAGCATACATGACCCTCTTGGAACATAGTATTCATAGAATAAATAAAGCAAAATTGGATTAACCAAATTGAGGAAAATACTATGCAAAAATGAAGACATGAGCATTTTGTGATAGACAATGGATAGAACCTGAAGAATTCATAGGGACATCTGCAATAAATAATTCAAAAGGGATTATAATCACTAAAGTATGTTATGATTTAATTAAGTGGGCGGTCGTAATAATATCATTATGCTTAATAATCTCAATTCAACCATTTGACTTGAGGCTCGACATGCTATAAGTAGTCAGACAGGTCATGTTAGGCCAAAATACTCAATCGGACCAACCACCTAGAACAATTAGTAAAAGCTAAGTATGATAAGTGTCAAGAAGCTGTGCATGCCATCATATTCTCGTCATTACACATCTAGATACATGCACCAATAATCATCTCCCACTAATGAAAATTTTTCAAATATTTGCAGGAAAAGGACCATTTTACAGCACAGCCAAAGAAAAGACCTACTTGTAACTTTGGTTTCATAAATTCAAAACCAAATGCACCGTATGGAGAGTGCCACTATATATTCATCATTTTCTGCCCACAAGAGAACACATTGAACTTTCCCTTGACCATACAAAGGTATGGTACATGCAGGGTGTAGCAAGGATGCACAAGAGTTGGTTTATTACCCTAATGTCCCTAAGTTGTTTATTGATTTGTCAAAGCAGACAAATACCACCATACCAATACCAACTATATTCGGATCTCAATGCATGCATGTCATTGAGTCACTAATATATGGAGAATTACAAGACCAGAGAGAAACAACATTATATTTCACAATATTTTTCCCAAAAGATGAACCAATCAATCATTTAGAATTTGTACTTGTCGTCGGTAAGAATAAAGAACCAGTTGGTAAAAATTCAGGATATATGACTGAAGATGAACCATTCATTAAACATGAAATTTAAACTGACTTTGATGAACCCCAACTGAAGGAAAAAGTTGTTCAAGTTGTTGTCGACCTTCGACTATATCTTCAAATATGTTGTCGAACTTACCTACAATGACCCCTTCAACTACACCACCTTCTTATACAACCATATTGACCCCAACTACTTCATCTTTGTCACTGACTGCACCCCTCCCATCAACTAAAACTACATTGATCGTTCCATAGACGACTTTGAACCCTAGCAAAGACCAAAATAATCCATCCAAGAAAAGAAACAAAAGCAAGAAGAATAAGAGCAACACCAAGATAACCTCGATAGTCTATCCATCAGCCGAAACAAAATCAAATCAAGTTGTCTTCTAACCTTTTGCATCTTCAAAACAAGAACTTGATGACTTTATCAAGGTGGCCACCAAGGAATGCAACAAAATATGGGTGGAAATATCCAAAAAGTTGAAAGCATTAAAGGAGGAACAAGAAAATGTATGGAAAGTGTGCTTAGCAAAAGAAGAACAGTTTATTGAGAGGTTGCTAGAGCCTCTTCCGGAGAAAACAGTCGATAAAATACAAACTCTAGTTGAATTTGTGCTCAGAACTTATGAAAAAAATCATGACCACCTAGTTCAAAAACAACAAGATGAAATTGGCTTACTCACCGCCGATCAATTCAAAGCATTTGAAGAATGTGACAAAAAGTTAAAAGAATATGAAGAGAAGGAATNCCCCCTAGTTCAAAAACAACAAGATGAAATTGGCTTACTCACCGCCGATCAATTCAAAGCATTTGAAGAATGTGACAAAAAGTTAAAAGAATATGAAGAGAAGGAATCCAAAGCATCAGTCATCCTCAACAACTGGTATTCATATTATGGGAAATTTTCTGTGGATATCTAGGATATACAAAAGAATTTAGTGGAGCTTTATAAGAAAAACCAATTAGCTGACCCATCCACAGCACAACTTTTAGATGACCAAATTAACATGTAGCACAATGACAATACCAATTAAGAAGACATTAGTACCAATGGATTCATGAAGGAAAGTGAGCTCAGGAAGAACTCACTCGGATCACTAACCACATTTACAAACTAATGATATAAGCCAAAATCCAAACATAGAAATTTGGTCTAGACATTCAAAATATGTGGGATCAATCAATGCAAGTTAAGCTAATCCAACTATTAGAACTTACTAGTTTAGCTACAAACATCAGGACTGGCCTCATCGAATGGGATGAATTCCAATATCACCTCCATCTCTTTATTCCAACCGTTGTTAAAGCATGTACTGAATTTACTCCACGAGGTGAAGCATCTCTCTTTAAGCAACCTTGAAACACTTATCAATTTTTGTAATTTTGTAAGAACCTATATAAAAATTTGGATCTCCCTATTCTCTTTGGGACAAAGAAATTTTTTGGGCTTGGGGAGATGTTGAAGGAGCCTATTTGGCCAGCCAATTAGGTCCTCTTGACCGACTAGAGATTATTCGTCTCAATCAGTTGAGTTGGTTTGGATAATCAACCAAACAGTTAGGAATTTGTCATTGAATAATTACTTATATGCACTATATATTAGGATGGAGAGCTAGAAGATGTAATGATTCTTTTTGTGTACGATTGTATCATAATATAAGATAACCTATTGCTTTTGTAAGCATTATTTGTATTATTTCTTGTACCTTTATGCATGTATGTATCTTGTATCTTGTATCTTGTATCTTGTTATGTATTTATATGCTACTAGTAACCTCATGTAATCCCTTAGATTACAATAATATCCAAGGATAGTCTATGGAGTAGAATAATCACTCGGAAATAAATTACCCCTAATTTAGTAATTGATTAGATCATATTTGAGAGAAGAGTATACTAAATGTCTCTAACTAGTAGAATGCTCTTACAATAGCTTTTCATGTTATTGGAAAGCACTTGGCTTAGATGGTAGGTGATGGATCTAAAGTGAATATAGGCTCTAATGTAATTCTAGGATGTAGATAGGTAATATTTCTCCCGAATGAGCTTGTTACTCACTTAAGGAAAGGGGTGTTTGTACTTTGAACAAGATACACAAGCATATCAAACCAATTTATGGACATGGGGTTGGATATCAACAAAAGACCTTGGATTAGAAGATAATCTTGCACAGTCTTGGAAAATTATTTGTCATAACTAAGAAGAGCGCATGTCATATTAAAGTATACTCTAGATGATATCTATTGGGATTGGAATAAAGAAGGGGGAGACTACACTGTCAAACTTGGTTATTTGGATCTTCAACCTCATATTGAAGGAGAGGAGACTCGGTGGTGGAATAAATAATGGAAGTTGAGGACTCCCTTTAAGTGTACTATTTTCATGTGGCTAGTTTTGAAAAGAAGAGTGCTAACATGAGATAAACCTCGAAGGATGAATAGATTTGGGTCAATCTAGTATTACAATTGTAAATAGCATGAAGAAATTATCTCACACTTCTTTATGAGTTTCCATTTTTATGTGTTGGTTTAGAAGGAAGTGGAAGGATCTATAGGTATCTAGAACCTATGGACTAAAGAGACCATTTAAGACAACTTCAATGTCTAGTTTGAAAGGAGGGAGCTATAAAAATATAGGGTCGTACCCTATCTTGTAATCTAGAGGAGTTGGCTAGCCAAAAATGATGGTCTATTTGAATATAGATAGACTCCTTAATTCCAGGTGTCTGCACAGGCTCTGGCCTTATTTACCCATTATCATGTTCATGTAAAGACTAGAATGGCTCGGAGGATTGAATAATTGGTAATTGAAAAATCATCCCCATGTGGATCCTATGTTGGATCCAGTCAAAGAAATGGGTTGATTTTTTTATTGGGTTATGTTCTCTTTATCTTGGAAGATCACTTCTATGCGGGGAAGGAAAATATAGGTCAAGGGACAAATAATTTGGGTGAATTCTAAGATATGTTATTTCTTATGAAGTTTGCACTAAATAAAGGAATTGTAAAGATGTAGGTTTATGGGGAATTATCCCTCACCATCAAATGAATGCAAGATGAACTCAAGGTATAAACTTCAAGATTACGTAATACATCACTTCATTTGAAAGAGTTGTCCAGACAATTTCAAGGGATTTCCTTCTCACACATATTTTGGGAACTAAATGTATAGGTTGACACACTATCCAAGGAAAGCTTGAATGGTTTACATAATCAAATTATTGAAGATGAATATAGGAGGGGTTCTCTTATTTATACCAAGTCATGATCACTTTTAGATTTTTGAATTTATGTCTTTGGGTGGGTAATTCCATGCATTATATCATTCTAACTTATTGAACTTTATGTTGTGGATATTCTTTAAAGGAACAATTTTTCTAGTTAGTACATGTAGTGGATCTATTTTGATAAAGTCTTCTCTAAAACCTCCATCTATCAAATTCATGAAGATTGTATTTTTGCTTCTTTATTGAAATAAAAATTGATGTTTTTCTAACGAAAAAAGATTCTTTAAACTTTTCATTTTTTTTCTCTAAGCTAAAGAAGTTATATATATTTTTTACATAGTTTATCTTAGAAATATAAAACTAGGAAAGAACATGAATTCTCTTTTTGATGATAAGTGATATTGTTATAAATTTATCAAGTTCTACCAAAACTTAGTAAAACATCATGCTCATGATGCTTCAATTGATTAATTTAGAAACAATGCAAGTTGCTTCAAATTTATATTTGTATACTAACAACAATCTATCCTAGTATAAGGAACATAGTTGGGTGACTCTTGTTGCGTTTAATCATAAATATAACATTCCCCCAAAACATTCCGCAAAAATGAAAAAGAAAATTGAAGGTGTTTAGGTCCCATAAACAAGTGACAATGAAATGGATGAGGATTTAGAACCATTTGTGTTTGTCATTAAACTAGTCAAACATATTGAATTTTCCAAGCCAATTTTTAAGGCTACCTACCAAAGCTAGCCTTGGACCTCGGCCATTGCCTATATAGGTAGACATCTATAGAAGGTTTAAAAAGAAATATTATCTCGATGGGATTCCTCCATGTGGTCCATCAAGAATAAATGTAAATGATAATGCTTTTACCAACATCAAAAGATATATTATTCACATTATAACTGCTAGAACCCTAACTTTACCATGTTAGGAAGCTATCGAATGGATTATAAACCATACATATACAACCAATAGAAATGTCATTATATTTGGTAAAAACATATAGAAATGTTATTAATTATAAAGGAAATAGTGTTTCCTCTTTCCAACCATCAGAATTGGAGAAATGTTACAAACTTCGTGATCCTGAAAATTGCATGATTACTGCTTAGGTAGAGTAGTTTCTCAAAAATGATGATGTTAAGAATATCTTGGCAGGTTGCTGGTTTGAAGGGAATATATTTTGGCCAAAATTGATGGGTTTTATATAATTAAAAATTTAGGAGATCCATACATATATGTAATGTATTTAATGACTATATGGTGAAGCCAATTGCTTTCATTTCAAATATGCATGAGTCCCATTTTTTCACATTGTGGTGTTAACAGGATATGTATTTAATTGGGAAACAATATTGTCTTACTCAATGCAAAGAGATTTGGTGAAATCCAAGAATCCCAACTCTAAAATATTTCCTACATTCTACATGGCTTCTTACTTACTTGATATTGTTTGTGCTAATAAAATGTCCCATAAACGAATTGGTATTGGAATGTAGTAGGGATTCATGTTCATGTGTTCTTTAAATACTATGGGATCACAAATATAAAACAAATTATGCACAGCTTTGTAATCATCTATTTGCACTCTTATATACTACAAACAGTGTCCTAGGGTCTTAGAGGAATCAATGATGCTTTTAAGCAGCATTGGAAATTGATATTTACAAGAACACCACACTTATTTAAAAATTTATGGAGTGACTTATCCTCGAATTTGGTACCAAAATTGGGTCAAACAGATTGATGTTGGGAAAATAGATTACCAAATTGTTTTCATGGATGTAATAATTATTTAGAAAACGTATAAGAGAAGAGACTCCATCCCTTATAATATGCATGTAGGGCATTATAGTCCGAACATATCTATGGCTATTAGTAAATAGGCCAATGCCATGGTTAGAAAATAGATTTCCCTAATGATGGTTTAGAAGACATGCCATAAAAGTACAGTCAACAACTAAATATATCTTGGTTATATGTCCATGAAAATGGGATCATGAGGAATTTTTGGAGAAAGATATTTTTTGGGAACATGTTCAAGAAAAATTAAAACCAAAAGGGCACTCCTCATCTTCCAAACAAGAGAAATATTCAAAAGATAACTCAAAGAGTGATGAATTTGAAAAGAAAAAAAGAGTGTCATTTTTTTGGGTTACTCTAAATATGCTTACACCATGTTTGGGGGTGATTCATATGGTTTGAGTTTCAATTTAAAATGGGCCTTCCAAAACTAATACAAATTCCATGTCATCATGTATTATCCAATCAAAATTCTTTAAAATTAAAAAAGGGAGCACCTCTTAAACAATTTTTCAATATAAATTTGGGGATAGGTATCATAAAAAAAACTACTTTTTGTGTTCGTATTTTCGGCATATCTCCCTGTGTTTTTACTCAAATTTCTATCGGGATAGCTCGTTGGATGCGGAATTTAATTCCCCATCCAATGATTACCCAATCAGCATACTTTTGATGGGCCCCACTACCCCAAAAACAAGAAATACCTGAAAAAATGTGATGATGACATCATCATCACGTTTTTTCAAGTATTTCTTGTTTCATCATCATGTTTTTCATGTATTTCTTGTTTTTGGGGTAGCAGGGCCCATCAAAAGTATGTCGATTGGGTACTCCTTGGACGGGGAATTAAATTCCACATCCAACGAGCTATCACGATAGAAATTTGAGTAAAAACACAGGGAGATATGCCAAAAATACGAACAAAAAAGTAGTTTCTTCTTTTCTTCCTCCAAAATTAATAAATATTATTTTATTATGTTAACTATTATTTTATTAATTTTCCTTAGGAGGCCCATTTTGAGTTGAAATTTCCTCTAATGTGTGTGACTA
The DNA here is from genome assembly GCA_001517045.1 of Pseudotsuga menziesii. Lineage (NCBI taxonomy): Eukaryota > Viridiplantae > Streptophyta > Pinopsida > Pinales > Pinaceae > Pseudotsuga > Pseudotsuga menziesii. Next base: position 759,801 of record LPNX010133947.1, read on the forward strand.
GCCCCTAGGTGGTACAATATGGATTATTGCACGAGAGACAGTCCTTGATGGATACATAGTTGAGATAGTTTTCTCAGTGGATGCTTGAATTTAGGATGGAACTAGTTTGGATTTATTCCCTTAGGCATTGGAGATCTCTTTGTAGTTTGGTGGAAACCCTTAATTAAGGCCTCATGGAGGAACCACTTACTTGGAGAGCACCCTTAAGGGGATGTGGAGTGTTTTGCATCATGGAGGAGGGATTCAAGCCCTAGTTTGCAGGTGGTGGATTGATTTGATGTTCGAAGGATTGGAGATGGATCAAGGATGTTTGGGGCTTTGACAATGTTCTTACAAAGGGTTGTTGACCCAAAGGAATACATTTCCTTAGAATATAAATGGATTTTTTGAAGGCTTGTGATGGAATGGTATAGGGTTTCCTTGTGTAGCTACCTCACATTGGAGTCATTATTGTGCATGAGACCACCATTGGAGCATGACAAATGTACTATAGAGTGGGTGTCTCACTTGTGTGGCCTACAAGGGCTCATGTAGCTTCTTTATAAAGAATTTGTCCCACATAGTATTGTTGGCCTCCCTTGCCTCTCGTATAATTAGAGGAAGGAGAGAGTATTTACTAACACCAATTCCTAAACAGCATTCCTAGAAGAGATTGTGGTTGCACGAGACACAAGAGAAGTTATTTCGGTAAGTGTGATTGTCGGAAGTGGAGCTCATTGGAGACAGTTCTAGCGAGGTAGGTTTATCACTGGTAGTATGGATTTAAGACTGCAAGGTGAGTTGTATGGAGACAACCATGAAAAGGAATGAGCCAAGAAGGCATGAGGAACCAAGGGAATGGGGAATCAGTGAACCATGATAGTTAAATAATCATGAATGAATGTTGGTGCAGAGGTTCTATAGGAAGCAAAATGAGGTTTTGGTAATTTAGAGTTGCCAAGAATTGTGCCATAAGGAGGAAAATTATCTAAAATTAATATAGGTGATCGCTTGATAAAGGAAGTGAAGAAAATTTTGCAAGAGGAAAAGGTTGTGGAGAGAATATCTTGCATGTGTTGTTGAAATATGGGAGCAAAGAAAAGAAATGCTCACCAAAAAAAGGTTGAGTAGAGAAAGGAAATAAGAATTATGTTTGAAATTGTGGAAGCATTAGAAAATACTTCTCAAAATAAGAGGTCTGCAAAATACAGAAAGTTTAGACATTGCTTGATCTAAGCATTAAAATAATGGTTGAATTTTCTGGAGGGATACAGAGCAAGAAGCTTGTGGAAAAGGCTTGGGAAGGATGAGTCGAGTCCAACATTCAAAGGGAACATCGAGCGTCAACAATGAAGAAAACATATTTGTCCATAAGACCTCCAACGATGGAGAAGGTCGAGAATAATGAAGAAAACCTTAGTCGAGGTATTGATAAAGATGACATAAACTGAAGTAAAGAGCCTGTGATCATATGTTGGCCTGAAGAAGACTATCATGAGGAATATGTACCATAGGTGCTTAGTGAAACAAATGGAGAGGCACCAAAACTAGAAGTTCCTAAGAGAACTCAAGGTTGCCCTAAATCATGTGATGATATTGTTGTTTTTGCTTGTGTGAAAGGAAGCAATGGAGAGGATGGACTTGTAGGTCATGAGGTTGTTGACAATACAAGGATTGAAGATGGAATTGTGAGAACTAAGATGTTATATCATGGAAGGTATGAATACAGTCAAGAAAATGTTGTGAAAGATAACCTTATAATTTATGAAGATTCAGATGACAAGGAGAAAATGGTTGTCCAAGAATTCCCAAGTGAAGAAATTGAGCTCGAATTTGTTGAAGTCCAAGAAGAAATAGAGAATTGATTTGCAATAGCATATAAGCAAGATAAATTGGGTTGGATTCTAAGTTCCGAAAATGATGTTGAAGATGTCCTTAAAGTTCTTGGTGATGGTCAAATAACAAAATTGTACATGAGAAGGATGCAACAAAACATCATATGTTGCTTGCATAAGGAATTATGATAGGATTAAATGCACAAGAACATACTTTAGAAGACATTAAATCATACTTGTTACAACAAAGAATTGGAAAAGTGTGGCAGCAACAACTAAAGAACATAGAAGAGGATGAAGACAAAGGCATGTTCATATTTGAAAACATTGTTCAAAGGAATGTTTGCACAAGGATGATTTCTAATGAAGGTATGTCATGTGTTACAATATTTGGTTTGATGCTAATATACAGTATTGAATGATTGAGGCCCTTTCAAAAGTCTCACCACAACTTGCCAAGGGGGTAAAAACAACCACTAAATCCAATCCATAACATACAAGAGCTCCTGAGGGTTCTCCTCAAGTTGGTAACTACGATTAGCTTCACTCAACATCCTTCTACATCACCATCTACATCCCAATAATATTTTTGGTGTTCGTATGCACACTCTTGTATGTAGTTTATGTAATAGTGTGTGCATATCATCCTTATTTACATCCTTGCATTGATTTTGTGTCTCAACTTGCATCCTTTGGGGTGCAAAATAAGATGTTATGGTTAGTTGGGATGAAAATTAAGATGTTAAGAACTTTCCAATGAGATATTTTGTGTCCAAACTTATGTCTGTATATAAAAGTTATGGTCCCATGAAGCTGACTACATTTTTGCCAACTTGACACCACTAACTTTTGGTCTATTTAATATATTGTCTTTACATTTATTATTGCATATTGTAATAAATAGAGGCATTAACCTATTGTCAAGTTTGGGGGATGGAAAATAGAAGATAGTAGTTCAATGTATCTCTTCATTGCATAAGTGTGTTGCTTAAGTGTGTCATTTGTATGGTGTATCACATAAATGCATTGCTTATATATGTACATGTGCTAGTGCTTAAGTGCATTTCTTATGTGTGTTACTTTATATGGTGCATCACTTTAGTGCATTGCATATGGTGTGTGAGTGGGTTGTGTGTTGATTTTGGTGTGTTGCATGTACGCGTGTTAGCACTTATATGTTGCTATTTTTGGTGCATTGGTTATGTGCATCACTTAAGTGAGTCTCTTGTGGTGCATTAATTATGTGTATCATTTGAGTGTGCTTCATGTGGTGTGTCGTGTGTGTATTGCTTATATTCCATTAGTTATGGTGCATCACTTATGTGTCTCTTAATTACATGATGTATCATTAGTTATATGTGTCGTTTAAGTGCATCACTTGAGTGTGTCAATGCTTAAGCATGTCACTTGTGTGTCATTTCAATTACTTTATTTACATTATAACCAACGTAGATCCATTTAAACCCATATTGAGCATCAAGGGGAATCAAAATGAAATTAAGGCACAAACTTACAAACTTGTGGGTGCTTATAGTATTGGGTTCAATATAGATACATATTGGTTTATTTATTATTGTATTCTTTTTATTTTTATGGTGACCACCTTTTGGTTTCCACTTTTACACTATGAGTCTCAACTTTTCTTTCATTTTATTTTAATAGTCTTATGGTATGTTACACATCTAATCCACACTAGCATATAAAGTGAACTTCACTTCTCTCGATGCAATAAAAGTAATAAACGACCTACCATTTACAAATTGTATTAATAGGATACACAGTAAGTTATTAGGTTGCAATTCATTACGTCGACAAACAATACGTCAAGGATTCAAATCCTACATTGTAATTGGGATGCACGGTATTTTAATGGTATGCAACACTTTTTTCCGCCATGACTTCACCCCTTGGGACATAAATTGAGATCTAAACTGGGATATTAAGTTTAGTTAGGACACAAATTGGGATCTAGGGTTAGTTGGGACCCAAATTCAAATGCTAGGGTTGGTTGGGACACAAAAAGAGATGAAAATTGAGGCACTATTATTAGTTGGGACACAAAATGTGATGTAAGGATGCAATTATGGTCTTGTGAGGAATGTACAAATTAATGCAAGCCAAGCATATGGGACATAAAATATCAAAAAATACAATGCAAATTTGACACTGATAATTATGAGGGTCACCAAAATCAATGTAGGGGATGCAAATAATACATATAATGAGTCACCACCAAATGTGTCATTGTTTACAACCTTGAGCTTTACAAAAGAAAGTACAATGCTAGGGGATGTTAATTGGGACATAAGAGCTTTATTATATAGTAGTGTGTTGGCATAGACAAACTAATACCCTTTCATTCTAATAGAATAAATGGGTTCCCCCTTATTTCTAAATGATAAATATTTCCATAATTTGAATTGGAAAATTGTATGGATATCTTTTTAATTGCAGGTTTATTTTAGTTCCTTTATTTTCTGATTGTGAATTGAATCTTGTTTTCTTTCAATGCATAAGACTTGGATTTTATGATTTCTAATCATGATTTAATTTTTTACCTTAGTTTTTATTTAGAGTCAAGACTGAACATTCCTATTAAACTCAGAATTTCACATTATGTTGTGTTGCAATGAGTTTGATGGATGAAAGCATGGAACTCAATGTTATATGTTACCTACAACTAAGTAAAGTATCCCTTTTGGTCTTTATCATTCATCTATTTTTAATTATTAATTGTAGTTATGAAAGTTGCCAAGATCATATTGAATAAACATTAGAAATATTTGACGCTATAATTATGATTTATATTCATTTAAGATGCTAGCAATTTTGGTTTACTTTGGTTATTTTGACTTTATGACCCAATCAAGACCTATTTTCTCTTTACTTTGGTATTCATTGATGATTTGATTAAATGATTTGTTTATGATTTTTCAACCATACGACTTTACATCTTCTTAAATAACCATAGTATTTTAAATTTTACTCAATGTCATGCGAAGTAGTTATTAATTATACTACATGTCTTAATGTGTATGTATTTATGCTAACCATAATTCGGATTGTCATTTGCATTTTGCATTGCACAACGAGCAAGATGACTCTTTTCTTCGTAATATTTTCATTTGAACACCATACACATTATGTAATTATTAGCCTGCATGTGTTATTGTAATTCAAATTTAATGACATTAAATAGTCTTTTCGTATCCCTATGTTTTTAACAGTGAATAGTTCATAGTGTTTGGTGCAATTCAAGTGTTGTATTCATTATTTTTATGTGCTTGCAACTGTTACATCAACTTCAACAGTCATTGGAATAAGATTGTGTGAAGAAATATGATGTGCTTCTCACCTTGGATCAAATAAGCATGTCACTTATTATCATAATATTCTCCTTTAATATTTGGCATGTGATATTCAACTCTTTCAGTCACATCCTAATTATGATCCTCATGATTCCTTAACACCAAGTTGTAATCCTCTCTTTAAACTAGATCATAAAGCGGCCACGGCTCGAATGAGCTAGCTTTTTCGCTTACCCTGACCTGACAGCTTTGTACTAAAACTTACGATGTATACTATGATCGCTCATCATTATTCTAAACACCAAGGGTGAGGGTTCATGTTTTGTTGAAACTGGTTCCATTTCCCACAACGAATATTGCACTTTTGTTGGAAAAATTATGTTTTACCTGGGCATATTATGGGGTATCCCTTATCTACGTGCTTACAAATTTCCCTCCCTATATGAGAACTTATTGTTTGAGACTTTGTCTGTTCAAATCATTGTTTTTGTCCACAACAGGTTTAATCGAAAGAATCGAACTTGTAAACTCTAAAATGGTTGAGTTAGATGAGCAGATTCGTTAGAGTTTCTCTAAGGTTGGATAGCTAGATTTTATCCATAAATTTCATGGGCATGGTGTTAAATCCACTGAATCCTTTGCTTATCCATTTGATAGAACTAATGCATAGGTTGGTAACCTTGAATTACTTGTTACTGAGGAATTCATTGCTCAAGCCACTGTGATGCCTACCCCACCTTGGTGGCATACTTTTTTCCACCTCTAAGATCAAACACATGAACTTCAGAGCATGGAGGGACTTTAAACCGTTCTTAATAGCCAAATTGTTGTGTTAAACCCTCTTCCGCAACCCAGATCCTTCAATTTTTGGGTTTCCGCGACTATTTGTTACTCCTTCCAACTTTGTACAATTCCAATCTTTCCGCACACTCCCTTTTGCAACAGGCTTTCCGCATTCACCTTTTTCGTAGTGCAGAATGTGGAAATCAGAAAACTCACTTTTCCAATTTTTGAACTTATGCACTTCCGCATCCACAATTCTCCTTTTGCATGCACCTTTCCACACTTCCCTTTGCCGGTTCAGGTTGCGTAAGTCGGATTCTCAACTTTTGAAACTGGGTTCCCCGCACTTTAACTCTTCTACACCGTCGATTCTTTGTGGCCTTGCTCTCGACCATCGATCTATTGTGGATAGCGGTTCTTGAACTAACTTTGTGGATATGTACTTCCTCTTGGCATAATTTGATCATGACCGTTGATCTACTTTGGAATCAACCTCATCCGTTGATCTCGATCTCCTTTGCAATGATTAGTTTCCAATTTTGCAACCAAACTCCCTTTTATTCTCCTCGCTCTTTCACTCAATGAAATTCCTCCTCAACCATAGATTTGTTCCTACTACGATCTCGACCATTCAACCTACACAAACTTAAACCTTAATTATTATCGATCCTTGCAGTGATCGATCTACATATGCAGAACCCTGCAACAAGGTTACTCTACATACACATTTCATCAGTGAAATCCTCAATGGATTGTTTACCTAGTTCCCCTTCGATTGATCAAAGAATCAATCAATCAATCTTTGTTTCACTCCCTATCAAAACCCCTAAAATCACACACAAGCTTATCAACTATTAACAGAGATTTAATCAAGCATTCACACATATGCTTATGAAATCACTCATTCATACATAATACAATCTACAAACAGAGACATGCCGAAATAGGCTTTTTCATTCACACACTGAAACTATACATATAGACTTGTCTCAGAACCTACGTTCTGATCTCCTTAGGCCTGATACATCTTTAATTGGCCTCTTCTTTGATTCCTACAGGTCTTACTGACCTCTTTATCTATGTCTCTACTACTCCTATCCTCTATGTCTTATGTCTGTCTATGCCTTGTAGGCTTACATATTTATACACAACAGGATTTATGAACCATTCCGGTTCAGATCCTCAATACACTCAACAACATGCTAACTAATTCAAACTCTCAAACCTATCCTATGACTTGCTACCACTAATTGAGGACTTTGTTACATGATTCATCAATTGACCCAATGACTCACTCATCCTCTTAGTGACTCACCTAAATGACTCACCATCTATCTAGAATCAAATAAAACATAGGTTTATTTACAATGTGATGGTTCAAAGACCATAAATTCAGAATTGAAGACCCTTCCCAGGTATGATACATTGAGCTTGAAAATTGAATGGAGACCAGGATGCTCTTGCATCACACTGGTTTGGTGGTGAGTGGAGAGAAATGGCATAAGCATACCCTGTTGAAAAAGGTATCCTAGAAGAAGCTTCTAGAGAATTCGGTGAAAGCCAAGAAATATACAAAATGTATGCCTTTGATTTTCTTCAGGATTCGTTGGCGACACTTGCTTGCTCTGATTTGTCAATACATTACATGCGAGGGAAGATATAGCATTGTGCTTAGGTATAATATTCCTAATTTATGGATTTTTTGGGTTTCGAGCTTAACATGCCCTGTTTTCTTTTAAAGAGTTTAGTGTTTATGTCAACCCGTTTTCGCAACACCTTTAAGGCTTTGATAGAGTTTTATGTCACTATGGCCTTATCAGAATCTTGCTAGATTTTCGTTTAAGTCAGTTAAAATATTCTTGGTCTACTTTTTTATTAGAAATTGTTTTGATAATTTTCCCAGTATTACACTCAAAATTCATGATTCGGTCATTCCTAGTACTTCCCCTTAATCATCTTTGATTCCATCGCCTGAAATTCTAAAATGTGAAGAAGACCATGTAGTTGATACCCTTGATGAAAATATTTCCCTAGTAAATAGAGTTGATGGTCGAGTGTTCTTAGAGGAATGTGCATCTCTGAGACACAATTTAACTGAGAAGTTGTTGAATTCTCAAAATATAGAGGAGGGTCATTCCAATAATTTTGAAAATTTTGATCCCTCTTTTGGTTTAGCGGTTGAGTCTGAAATTCTTGTTTCAGATGGGGCTAACTTACAAGAAACCCTAAGCTCAGTTCAGAAATAGGATATTTCATACTTTGTTTCGGAAGAGGATAATCAACTTAACCTAAACATGACATTGGTTCAACCAAGACCTGATTTGTCTCTAGATAATCATTGTCGTCGCCATGATGAGTCTATGGTTGATATTATGAATGATGCTTTATGAAATTTGGGGGTTGTTAGACTAGTATACTCGTTAAATGGTCTACGTGATATCCTAAATAATCCAACTCCTTAAGATTTTAATGAGAACTATGTCGGTGTTGATGGTAGTTTTCTTGTTAATGATGGACAAACCAATGCACATGATACATTCTTAACTACGAAGTTCACATATGAGGAAGTTAGAGTTTGTAAAGATGATGTTGTGCAGCTATCAGTTAAACAGGACAAATTATCAAATCCCAAGTTTAATTCCTGTAAGTCAACTATTAAAAGTGGTAATAACTATGATGCTAAGCGTCAAGCCAGAATGATTTCTCGTTTTACTAAGATCCATAAGGCTACAATTAATAAATCTAAATCAAAGCAGGATCATATTTAGGTTATTAGTGTTTAGGATGATGATGATTTCCAACCTACTAAAACTTCTCAACCTGTCAATCAATAGTAGGAACGACATCCTTAGTATGATTTTGTAAATAATCTCCTACCATTCTTGAAATCTCAACTAGATTTTCTAGGTATTGATGTGACAGTCAATGAACTCAAAACTAAAGTTGATTGTACCAATCCACTTTATTCTAAGGGAGATGCAAAATGCACATGATAAGGTTGTACCTTAGTATGTTAGAATTTAATTGTTCAGTATTAGGCGAAAATCCATTACATTGCAAATCACATCAAATATCTTTAGGATGAGACTAATGAGCTCAAAACTCCTGTGTGTGTGTGTGTGTGTATATACACACACACACACACACACACACACATGTATGTATACATGTATATACATGTATATACATACATATACACATACATATGTATATATACATATATACGTATATATGCATGTATATATATACATGCATGTATATATATACATGCATGTATATAAGTATACACACATGTGTGTGTGTGTGTGTGTGTGTGTGGCTTTCAGTTTGTGCATCTTCATTAGGGGTAAGTTATTTAGTTTCTTTTAATTGCTTTGATTTATCGTTTTTCATTATATTGGCTTCATTAGAAGTATCTACAGAATCATAGATTCGGCAGCCACTTCATTTAATGTTTTCTCTATACATCAATCTTTTAATTCTTTATTTTCTCCTTGTTCTTCTCTAGAGAGAACGGTGGAATCTTTTTGAATTCGATATCACTGCTAAGCAGGGAATGGTATAATGTATTAATTCTTTGCAGGATTTAATGCCTATAGGAATGGGGCATACTTTTCAACACATAGTTTGCACATTGGAAAGTTGTTAAAATTAGTATATTTTGTTAAACAACTTTGTATAAACTTGGGATAGCATTTAAACTTGATACTCCTATTTTTGTAAGTTTCCTTTTGGATAACGAAGGAGATGAAGTTAACTTGGATTATAAAATGTTGAATCCTAGACTTATCAAGGGGTTTGGATCTAGATTGGTGAAAACTCTCAATTAAGACTTAATAGTTGTTTCTATGAACCTTTTATGGTAGATATACACGAAGTTTTCTGTATACTTTCATTATTGGTTCTTAGTGTTGTTATTTTGTCTCTAAATTTATAAATTGTATCTTACTTTTATGTAGATGTGCATTATAAATTATACAGCTTGTTGATTATTTGAATTTTGTCAAAAATTATTAGTTACATAATAATTTTCACCTTTCCATATTTTTCAGGCATTGTGACTATTCCCATTGTTTGATTTGTTCCAAATTTGGATTAATTAAACTACTAGTTGCATTCGGTAACATTTGAGTTGGACAGTTTATTTCTTTAACCACGAAGTTTTTTTTTCCGTTAATACAGTACAATTGTTTACTCATGTGTTCTGCATTGTTTGAAGGATAATTGAATTGTTTGATACTAATCAAATGTGTAAATCTGAAATAGTTAGTTGATTTTATCAATGGCTAATTCCTTATAGTTGTCATTGAAACTTTAGAATTTCTTTAGTTTTATGTGATTACTTAATTGCACTATCTTTTTTGGGTATCAACCAATTTCAACCAACCTTATTAATTAATCTATTTATCGTGACCGAATGACTCTTATCAACATTGGCTCAAGTTGTTTTCTCCCTAATACCTTTATAATATCTGAATGATTGTTTTGTGTATAAATACTATCTCAAGAATTTTAGTTTATTTATCACAGTTGGTGTTTCACAATTTTATTTTTATCTGCAAATTAAATTAGTAAATTATTTGGGATCCCAGAATTCACTTGTAGATTCTACACTAAAGTAGGATACTGCTTTGATTTTATGTATATATTGCAGTACATCAGTTTATTTTATGTATTTTTTTTAGTTTAATATTTCAAGTTAGAAATAATATTTTCTAACAGAGCCGTAAAACCCATCAGGGTTGGCCAATTTAGTGACTTAGGGTAAATTAGACACCTTCGGATCAGGCCAATTCCTCCCAATTGATGTTAGTGCATAAACATTGCATCAACAAATGGTGCTAGAAGGAGGTCCATATGTTATTTAATGGCTAAACACAATCAGAATAAACCTCCTCTCACTTGTACTCCCATATTCACTCGTAGACACTCTAATCCTCCAATTTCAACAATTGTCACTACAAATACTCAACTAGATCCTATATCCACCTCGTTACCACATGTTACACGCTCTCAAATAGATCATGTTTCCTCGACCCTTGTAGTTGATGATGCACAATTTCAACAACTTGTCGAAAACTCCAACTAGTTGATTGCTAGAACTTAATCCCGGTTAGAAAGGAGTCGAGAGGTACACGAAAGAATATTCGGTCATCTTGAGAAAAGCATAGAGAGAAATCAATAAACTAATTCAGACCCTTTAGATGTGATGTTAGCAAATGATTTTCCGTGGTTGTGTAGAGTTAATCAACCCTTTCCTGAGATTGCTAACGAGCAGGACGATCTTGAAACAACTCCCCAAAGAGATTATCTCCTTCACCAATATGATTTTAATAAAGTTGAATATGTTTCACCACTCAGACCCCAATTGGTGTTTGGATCAGATGGATCGGGACAACCATCGTCCCCAAAGGAATCACCTTCAGGTTCCTCTAGTGACAGCTCATTTGAGGAAAGTAGTTCTGAAACTCATGATAATCACTCGCCTACTAGTTTCCATTAGTCTCAGATACAATCTCATATGGATCACAATCGAAACCCACACAAACCTTGGATGGATCGGCACGTTATAGTTGTTCCCAAGCCACAGCATCCTTTGCCTAAAAATATTTAGAAGTGGCTAACAAAATTTGATCCGGACACTAAACAACCTGTTAATGACCATATTAAAAGGTTCATGATGAGCATGACACTAAGGAATGTTGAACATGAGGACATAGTATGTATATTAATCCCATACACTTTCGAGGGAAAGGCCTCTACTTGGTACTTCTCTCAACCAGCAGGTACAATAACTTCTTGGGATCAATTTGAAAGAGTATTTCTCTAGAAATTTGGGGATGAAAAAACTCCTGAAGATCTACTTATGGAGTTATCTAAAATAAAAGTGGAACCTAAGGAAAAGGTCTAGGATTAATCAGAGGTTTCTTACGATTAAAAATAAAATCCATGATGAGATCAAAACATACAAATAACATATTATCTGAGAGCCTTAACTCATGACACCCTTGTATGGGTCAAGCAATCTCATAAGACTAAATTGCAACAAGTGCTCTATGAAGCAATTCTTGTGGAAAAGGATATGCTCATCCTCACAAATGCCCCTAAGATACAATCTTACCAACCTTCTACTTCAAAGAAAAGACTGAAGCTCCTTACAAAACCACATTACTTAAAAATGGTCAATCTAATATAGATTTTGGAAGCATCAATAAAGCTCTCCAAAAGATTTCTAATGAAATTGTTGATCTCATACGTAATATAAGTGAGTCACGCAGGCCTTCCTTTAGAAGGAATTTTTCAGTCTTAGTCAAATAAGCAAGTTCCACTAGTAGAAGGCTTAATTGTGGAAGATTTAGTAGAGGCACTCAAATCTTTGGTTGTTGGATCTAAACCATCTTTAGATCAGGAAAGTCAGTATGTTGCTCAAGGAGATGAAAATTAGGATGAAGATTCATAATAGGAAGAGGATGATTCTCTACTAACGGTAAGTCATTTATGGGATGTTGCTGGTTGTGATTCAATTAATGAAGTTTATGTTGTTATTGTTAAATAACAAGCTCATAATACTATGAGTAAGGGACCTATTCATGCAAATCCCCCTACTTCCCAAAAGAAAAATCAAAGTTCGACAACTAATCAGAAAAATCAAACTACAACCAGGAAATATGACCTTTCCTAATATTGATTATGACCCCATTGAAGACATGAAAAGGCTAAAAACTAACATCTCACTTTATGATCTTTTCAAATTACTACCCATAAAAGATATAGTTTTTCAGAAAGAATCCAACAAGTCACCCCCGAAGGGAAAAACAAATGTTGTTGATCCTAAAACCGCCTTGAATGCTGATAAAAAGAATCAGTCCATAGTTAATGCATCAACAATAGGAAAGAAGTCTAGTTCAAATTCTCTACCTTTCCTTCTTACCTTCAAAATATTTAATAAAAATGTCCACAATTGTATGGTGGATTCAAGCGCGTCTTCTAATGTAATGACTCTTTCAATATATATAAAAATGAATGTAAAATTTACAACGTCTGAGACACAAATCACACAGTTCGATCGTTCTAAGGTAAAGGTATTAGGCAAATTGAAGCCGGTATTGATTAGGCTTTCTTCTAATCCTAAAGTGCACCAAGTTATTGACATTGTTGTTGTTGACATACCTGAAGCATACAAGTTTATTCTTAGCAGGGATTTGTCAAAGCAACTGAAAGGATATTTTGCAACACATTGGTCACATATGTTGCTACCCATGAATGGTAAGCTAAACAAAATAAGGGTCAACAAAGAAAGGTATATGAAACATAATGTAACATAATTAAATGATCCTAATAAACCATATATGTTCACATAAAATATTCTTGGTAATTTTGGATTTGATACTTATTTTGGGAATTTTCAGGCATAAAGATATCCTCCAGAAAATCAGCTTCAACATTCTGAATGCGCCATTTTTCACGGGATACACCATCTTTCTCTTTGTTTCGATGTGTAAATAGTGTAGAAAATGATGTAAATAGTCAATTTTGGTCTTTGTATTTCGATGGATCGCATTCTAACGAAGGTGTTGGTGTTGGTTTCCTTTTTTATCATGTAGCCTAGAATTTCAGTTCACCAACAACATTACTCAATATGAGGCACTGATTCAAGGGCTTAGGAAAGTATTGGACTTAGGTGTCAAAGTTATAATAGTTTTAGAAGATTCAAAAATCATCATCACATAGGTAAAGAACATTATTCATTGTAATTTTGTTCATCTGAAAAATTATCAATCTGACTTATGGAACCTTATTTCTCACTTTGGTGCATTCAATATAAAATCAATACCTATCCATCTCAACCAGGAAGTTGATTTATTTGCTAAGGTAGCATTTCTCACTTTGGTGCATTCAATATAAAATCAATACCTATCCATCTCAACCAGGAAGTTGATTTATTTGCTAAGGTAGCATCAAGGCTAATAATACCCATTGAAGGATTTTTCTCTAATGCTTTTTCAATTGAACTGATTTTTTGTCTTTTGATACTTTACAATGTTGTTAACTGCTGTGTTTTTTATTCTAACGAATAGATTATTGATTCCCTCACATTCAAAGATACATTCCAAGACTTTGCAATATATGAGATAACACATGGCGAAAACTGACATGATTTTTTTTTATTAAATACCCCACATTGGATAAGCAATGCATGTGCAAAGGTAAATTATACTATACCCATATCTGAACTTAAATTTGAAAAAAAAAAGATATTTAGGACAAATTTAAGAAGAAAACTAATTGTAAATCAAACATTTCCCATTTGCAGTTTGAGGTAATCACACGGTAATCAATTTAGGTACAAAAGAAAATATTGAAACCATAAATCTTGGCTCAAACTGCACTACTCAAGAAAAAACTGTGTTCATTAAATTGTTTAGGGAATACAAAGATGTGTTCGCGTGGACTTGTGACGAGCTAAAAACATTCGACCCAAACATAATTCAGCATGGTATTCCTCTAAAATTGCAAACTAAACCATTCCAACATAAATTAAGGAAAATCGATCCCAACTTGCATCCATTGGTGAAGAATGAACTGAATAAAATATTAGCTGCTAAATTATCTTCCCTGTAAGACAGTCAATGGGTTGCAAATCTAGTCATTGTTACGAAAAAGAAAATATTAGCTGCTAAATTATCTTCTCTGTAAGACAGTGAATGGGTTGCAAATCTAGTCATTGTTACGAAAAAGAATGGAGATATATGTTTATGAGTGTATTTTTGTAATCTGAATAGGGCTTCTAATAAGGATAATTACCCTATCCCTCCAACGGAGCAGGTGTTGCAACAAGTCGCTAGTTCAAAAATGTTCTCTTTGTTGGATCGTTTTTCTGGTTAGAACCGGGTCTTAGTTGCACACCCTGATCAACTCAAAACTACATTTCGAACTCCATGGGGACATACGCATATCACAAGATTCCCTTCGAATTAATTCATGCTAGAGCAACATTCTAGACAGTAATGGATATTGCCTTTATGGGTCTGATCAATGTTGAGCTGCAGAGCATTTAATGCCATTGTTGTAAGCTTGATGATAGTTGGATCTTGAGCTGTTCAAGATCCAACGGTCATCAAGCCTGCTACAGCCACATTAAATGCTCTACAGCTCAATGGATAGCTTTTGCCCTGATCAATCGGGTTGTAGTAGTTTATCTTGGTGACATCACAATCTTTTCAAAAGGCAAGGTATATCATATTCTTCATTTAAAAAAGGTGTTTGACAGGTGTAGAAAATAAGGTGTGTCCCTGAATCCAAAATAATCAATATTTTTTGCTACAGAAGTAAATTGCTCGGTTTTATTGTTTCCAAAGAAAGTATGCAAATAGATCCGAAAGGACTCAAACTATTTTAAAAAACACTTATCCTTTTTTATAAAAAAGTGATTCAATCCTTCTTGGTTAAGATAAACTTTGTACACAGATTTGTCCCCGGATTTTCTGAAATTGTTAGGCCTTTACAAAATATGATTAATAAAGATGTGGAGTTTACAAAATATGATTAATAAAGATGTGGAGTTTAAATGGGGAGAACTAGAAAAACAAATGTTCAGTATAATTAAGGAAGCCATTGCATAAGCTCCTTCTTTAGCTACTCCTGATTTTTCTAGAGATTTCATTTTATATACATTAGTGCTTGACTCATCTTATGTTGTTGTTTTGATACAGAAAATTCAAGTGGGAAATGAGTGCCCTATTTCATTTATGAGTTCTTCATTTAAGGGTGTAGAGTTGAACTATCCGAAAGTTTATAAGCAAGCCTTTGTTGTCTATAAGGCAGTCAAGCACTTGAGGCCTTATTTACTTAAATCCAAAACAACGGACATAGTTCTGTATTCAGTGATAAGGGATGTGTTAATTCATAAAGAACTTGGAGAAAAATGAGCTCACTTGGTGGCTGCACTCCAAGAATTTGACTTGGAGATTAAACCATCCACAATATTAAAACGCCAGCGTCTTTGTAAGTTCGTTGTCGAGTTTGTTATTGCTCCTCAGGTACAATCCGATCCCGAATAAGAACCATTGGTGTTTGAACAAGAGGTTTGTCCTGTTTCTATCATTTATGATTCCTGGTATTTAGATTTAAAATACTTGTTGTTTCATAGTAATTCCCCTGATCATCTTGAACCGAAACATAAAAGAGCCTTCAGACTCAATTTTTTCCCTTATCAGCTGATAAACGATGTATTATTTCAAAAGAATTATGATGGGGTACTTATCCATTGTCTTGAAAAGGACAATGCTCAAAGAGTGTTGACAGAACTACACTCAGGACCAGCTAGGGGGGGAATTTGGGGGTGACACCACTGCTCATAAGGTCCTCCATGCAGGTTATTATTGGCCTACGCTTTTTAAATATGCACATGCACTAGAATGTAAATGTCAAGTCTACCAGAAATGAGTTGGTAGAGTCAAAAAGGATACCATTCCTTTACAATATGTAACTGTTGAATTTCCATTTCAACAATGGAGCTTAGATATCATGGACCCTATTAACCCATCTTCTCGTATGTAACATAAATGTATATCAAATCCAGAGGGGGTAGTGTATGTACACCTCTGTAGACTTTAGCAGTTAAATCGCTGCACAGAGGGGGGTCCCTTGTCCCACAAACAAGGGGGTCTCATACACCAATTTGGTGTCTCGCTTGGCGGTGACCTTAAAAATAGATTATTGTTATTATTATTATTTTAAATTGACAGCTATTGATTATTTCGCTAGATAGACTGAAGTTGTTCCATTGCGTGTGGTAAACTCAAACTAGGTAATATCTTTCCTCCAGCAATGGTAAACTCAAACCAGGTAATATCTTTCCTCTAACAATTTATCATTACCAGGTTTGGTGGTAAACTCAAACTAGGTAATATCTTTCCTCCAGCAATGGTAAATTCAAACAACGTAATATATTTCCTCTAACAATTTATCATTACCAGGTTTGGAGTCCCAGAGTCACTAGTTTTCGACAGTGCTTATTATTTTAGGTCTACTGAACTAACAACATTTTCCTTATAGAAAGGAATTAAAATTAGGTACTCTGTCAATTATTATCCCTGGGGCAATGGTTTATCCAAATCTACAAACAAAAACATGTTGAAGATCCTTAAAAGGACAGTGGCTGATCACCCTAAAAACTGGAATAATGAGCTCCCAAATGCTTTATGGGCATACTGGGTTACCCAAAAGATGCCATAGGCAATTCTCCTTTCTTCCTAGTGTGTGGAAAATAGGCCATTTTACCTCCCAATATTTTCCTACCTTGATTGCAATTAGATCAATCAGTAGAAGAGGTGGACTCTCCTGTTATGTAGTGTTGAATTGTTGCTTTGTTAAAATTGGAAGAAGAACAGGATAAGGCCAGGAACAAATTTCATCAACATCAGATGACCGTCAAGAGGTGGTTTGACGATTTTTCTTCTTCTAATAGAGATCTGAAAGTGGAAATCTGGTGTTAAAATGGCACATGGATCATGAAGTCAAAGGGAAACAGACTAAGTTCCACTAGCTATGATTAGGGCCTTTTTTTAATTAAAGAAAAATTGGGACCCAACACCTTTCTCCTTGAGACAATGGAAGGGCAAGAAGAATCCCATCATGTCAATGGGTAGATCTTGAAACGTTGTTTCTTCTAGTTCCCCGACGGGCAAATCAACTTGTGTATTTTGTAAATAGTTTCACATTTTATTGAGTGGTGTGATTTATTTGATACATATGTTTTTGGTATGATTGATCTTTTTGGTCGTGTGTCTTTTATTCATTCAGCAGATGTCTAGGCTTGAAAAATATTTTTGAATTGTGATAACTCGAGTTATATGGTTTATAAGGACAATATTTTTATTTAAGTATGTTTTTCTCTTTTATTTTATCCCGGAATCATAGTTCAAATCAAATGTTTCAACATCATTCAGTTCCTTTGCAATTTATTTATTATAATCTATCGTACTAACAATAAATTCAGTGCGAAATGAGGTCGGAATTATAATCAACAATTGGTGATCTTTTGTCGACATTCTGTTTGGAATTTTATTTAGTTCTTTTTTCTTTTTTCTCTTTTCTTTTTTTTTTTTTTTTTTT
>LPNX010133947.1:777848-793857 GCA_001517045.1 Pseudotsuga menziesii
CATCCCATAAATGGGTTACATTAAGTGGAGAAACACATGTGATACCATGTGGCACCTCGAGGACGCTGCCGAGGGAAAGACAGAACAGTAAAAAGAAGGTTTCCATCAGAAAATTGTCTCATCATATAAATGGTCAGTCGCATCAACCTCATCTACCGAGTGCCAAAGAGCTCTGATCAACAATCTAAAAG
Organism: Pseudotsuga menziesii; assembly: GCA_001517045.1. Taxonomy (NCBI): domain Eukaryota; kingdom Viridiplantae; phylum Streptophyta; class Pinopsida; order Pinales; family Pinaceae; genus Pseudotsuga; species Pseudotsuga menziesii. The sequence goes on from LPNX010133947.1 coordinate 778,040, forward strand.
TGGTCGCTCAGTGAGCAGCAAGACTTCAAATCTAAAAAATAGAGGGGATTAAGCTCCCCTATCCAAGCTCAAAAGAGCTGAAAGTAATCATGAGAGACCAATTGGTTCTCAAAAAATTCTGTAAAACTGCTAGTACCCGGAGAATATGAGAGAGCAGTTTAAGAGAGACGGTCAGCAATCTGATTGTGCTCTCGGTAGATGTGGGTGAACAACATATCCTAAAACCTAAAAATTAGCTTTTTTGTCTCCTTGCACCAGTGAAGAAGATCTAGAGGGGAGAGAGCAGTCGATCTCTTTGCCCAGTTAATGATGACTTGTGAGTCACCATAAATGTGGGATAAGGGGATCCCCATCATATGGGAAGAAAGCAAAAGAGCCCATAAACTGAGCAATTTTGCTTTAGTATTAGTGCCATATCCAACCCCCAGTGCGAACTCGAAATGATGAGACTCATTTAAGTATAAGCAATACCCAACGCCTACCACCTTGCAGTTTGAGGCACCATCAATAAATCCACAAGGAAAGTTCTTACAAGGAGGATTGCCAATCACTCTGTTTTTTTTTAAAGCTTTGACTGTCAGAGAAGAATTAGTTTGTGCTGAGTAAGTAATCTGCTGGACAATACTAAAAATATTCCTTTTTTCCCTTCGAAAATGGCCTGATTCCGAGCTTTCCAGATAATCCACATCATATGGAAAGGTAACAGACTGAGTGGCGAGGTCCTAGGAAAATTGTCAATCCAATTTCTTAGAAAAGACGTGAGAGATTCCTTTGGAGGAATGGCCGGAAGTTGATATTGTTCACATATTTGGACAGCAATTTGTGAACAAGTGATCCACGGTCTCCCCATCCGAACAGCAAAGAGCACACATGCCAGGACCAAATTTCCCCCTTTTCTGTAGGTTCTCCCAAGTGAGAATTTTGTTCCTGATAGCCAACCATATGAAGCAAGAGATTTTTTTTGGGAGAGCATTGTTCCACAGTAATGCATAGAAACAAGTATCCACCGGAAGAGAGTAAGAATGTACTATGCAGTCGTATGCTTCTTTTGCAGAGATTGTTCCCTTTTTTTTATTATAATCCCATACAAGAGCATCAGATCGCGCAGAAGGCGAATACCTCCACATAATAAACCTTTTGTATATACATTCCAAGCTTTTTTTAAAGATCCTCCAAGATCCAAATCATCAGTTGTATACCAATAGCTCCAGGCGTTGGGGAGAGTGTTGTGGGCCTGTGAGAGCATACATATATCCAAATCCTCCAAGTACAATATCAGGCCTTCAGGAAGATTGAAAGAGGTATGTGAACCAACAATCAGATCCACTCCCAGCAAAATGTCTTTGCCATCCCCCACCTACCAAGCCAAGTGGTTACCCATTCAAGGGAGAGTCTGTAAGAAACCTCTCCAAATGATGGAGACACAGTGCGAGTTGAATCGTTTATACCTGAGCCATTCTATCACTGCGAGATTTTTTAAGTATTTGGAGATTAGAACTTGATTCCATAAGCCATCGTTATGTAGAACCCTCCAAAGATTTTTAAGGCGCAGTGAAATACTGAACCAATGAAGGTTTTTAATTCCCTATCCCCCAAATTCCTTGGGCCAAGAGAGATCCCGCCAACAGACCAAGTGATATCTACTATTGTTAACAGAAGAACCCCAAAGAAAGGCAAACATAATGCTGCTAAGTTTGTGCAAAATCGAGGCAGGGATAGGAGCTAATCCCATCCAGTAAACCGGAATACTGGATAGGACCGATTGGACAAGGATCAATCTACCCCCGAGAGACAGAAGCTTATGAGACCAATTACAAATCCTCTTTTCAAACTTTTGAACAAGCCAAATCCAATCATTGACTCTGTAACCGAGTGGCTTCAAGAAGTATCCAAGGTAATTAAACCCTGTTTGTAACGGCATCACTCTATAAGGAAGAACCCTAGCTAAGTCATTTAGACTATCAGAGGCAATATTGTTATATAGGAAGCAAGATTTTTCAATACTAATTCTCATGCCCGAAGCTTTACAGAATGTCTCTAGGATAATATCGAAGGCAGACCAATCCAGAAGTGTACCAGAACCGATGAGGATCACATCATCCACAAAGAGGAGGTGTGTTAGTGCTAGAGAGGGAGAGATTCTAATACCCTGGATAAGTCCATTTGTCCTAGCATCCGTGATAAGAAGGCTGAGGCCCTCAATGACAAGGATGAAGAGGAGAGGGGATAAAGGACAACCTTGGTGAATGCCTCGGGAAGCAGAAAAAAAGTTCGAGGGAGTCCCATTAACCAGCACCGCAAAATTTGCGAAAGAAAGACAGCCCATAATCCAATTGACAGTGAGGAGAGGAACTCCGATTTGGATCAGGATCAGCCTAACAAAATTCCAATCAACTCGGTCAAAAGCCTTTATTAGATCCAGTTTAAGAATGAAGGCACAAAGATTTTTAGTTTTAACAAAGTGAAGGACCTCTAGTATGATTCCAATAGGATCAGTGATCTGATGATTTTTAAGAAACCCAAATTGTTCTTGGGAGATACCCAGATCCAAGAAGGGCTTGATCCTACCCGTAATGACCTTTGCAATAAGTTTGTACACAATGTTACATAAAGAGATGGGCCTAAAATCTGCAAAGGTCTGAGGCTTATCCTTCTTAGGAATGAGAGCTACGAAAGTCGAGTTCAAAGAAGGAGGAATATAGCCCGAGACCCTAGTCGAATCAACAGCAGACAATAAGTCAGGACCCAAGAGATCAAAGTAATTCAGGTAGAATTCAACAGGCCATCCATCCGGGCCCGGGCTACAGTCTTTTTTAAAAGACTTTAGAGAGAGATCAATTTCACCCAGGTTGACAGGGCAGGAAAGGAGAGAAGAGTGCTCAATGGGAATCATCCTTGGAAAGAGCATAACCACCTTAAGTTGATGTATCAAACAAGTACCACCATCATCCTTAAAAATAATAGCAAAGTGTGCTTTACCCAATTCCTTTAAGGCAGCCTCATCTTCAACACAATTACCATCTGTATCTTCCAGAGACCAGATCGTGTTTTGATTTCGCCCCCCTGAGGCCACTGCATGAAAATATATGGTATTGGAGTCACCCTGGAGAGCCCATTTCGTTCTGCTTTTCAGTTGCCAGGTAAGCTGGAAATGATCCAAAATCTTCTGCCTCTCGGCTCTGAGGTGAGTCAGATGTACCAACTCCTCCATAGTGAGGATACCATTTGAAGGACCAGACAGGATTGATTCGATAGCCTAGTCAAGGCAAGAAGACGCGGAATCCATACAATCTAATTTGGTCTTTATCCATCCCTTTGTGTCATGTTTGAGGTTATGCAGTTTAAGGAAAATATCCTCAATACCTTGGGAGTTGTCACTAATGTAGTTAGATGACCACCACTTCAAAAACCAATCATTGAAATCTGGGTCATTGAGCCAAAAGCGATTGAATTTGAATGGGTAGGCACATCAGCCTCTCAGCTTGCTCCATTCAAGGGATATAGGAAAATGGTCAGATAAATCCACACATTTGGTCCAAGTCCGGTGAATCCCCAAGGATGGAATCAAGGATCTAGAGATAAGAAAACGGTCAAGGCGCTTACTAATACCCTCTTTACCCACTCTACCATTGTGCCAAGTTGGCCCAGCTACCTATGGAGCCACGTCCACAAGACCCACAGACTCAAAGAGGGATAAGAAGTGGTTGGAGAGGGGATTGATGGAGGCCTTAGAACCCCATATCTTGGATGTGTGTAGGGTGAGATTGAGGTCCCCACCTAACACGAGATTCAGTAGGCTGAGAAAACCTCCACGATAAGCTTTATCCCAAAAAGGTTCACAGTCATGATAAGGACCATACACATTGAGGATGTGGATAGGAGCAGACATCCCACGAATAGAAGCCTGAATTAGGAGACCATCACAGGTCTGAAAAGCCCTGCGTTTTTCCTTTAACGGGTTCTAGGCAGAGAGGAGGCCACCCAGGAGCCCAGACGCGCTGATTGCACAAAAATCCCAGGGAGGAAGGATTTTTGAGAAGGCAAAAAGTGCAGGGGATGAGCTGCACATTGTTTCCTGAAGGAGGATAATATCAGGGTTAAGGGTTTTAAGAAGAGCACATAGGTTATGTGTTTTGGTCTTACCTCCAAGACCACGAATGTTAAGGGAAATGATCATCATCAAGAAACATCCTTTTGGGGAGACATCGCTCTAAGTCCCCACGAAGAGTTACCTCTGGCAGCATCCTTGATACGTACAGAAAGTGGAATGTAGGGTGGAGAGGTTGAAGAGAGGTCAACCTTAATATCCCTTTTTCCTTTGGATTTTTTCCGGGCTGTAACATTTGCAAATCGAATGGAATTGAGGTGCAAGGTAGAAGGAGAAGAGGGGGTAGAAGCAGTGAAGATAGAAAGGGTTTTTTTAAGTGTAGGGTCAGAGAATGAGGGAGAGGAGGTGGGACTGAGGGAGGGTGAGGCATGACACGGGGGTGGTCTAGAAGGTGCGAGAGGAGGAAAATCCTCCAGCGATGCCAGTATAGGCATGGACTTTTCCTTCAAAGGCAGAGATGGTTCCAGTAAGGGGGCCTGTGTGTGGGCAGGGCTAGAGTGAAGAGGAAGGTCCACCAAGGCCTATGGTAACTCAGTAACAATTGGTAGTGAGTCAGACGAGAGGGAAAGGTCCTGAGCCATCAAGGGTAACCGAGGAGGAGAATCCGATAAAGAAAAGGAGGATAAAGGGGGGACAGAAGTTTTATTATGAGACATAATCAAATCATCTACCGCCTCTAAAAAAGAATCTGAGACAACTTCAGTGGGAGAAGGAGACTCAAAGGAGTTACCTGGAGGAAGATGCTAGCCCACTGAAGGGCTGGCCGGTGGGGTGTTCGAACAAGAGTCCACGATGCCTGGGTCATCACTACCAAAAAATATGTTGGGACAAGAGTTCCTCAAGTGACCCACTGGACGACAACAGCTACATCTGAAGGGTACGTGGAGGTAATCGAGCCACTGAATCAGTAAGTGCTCATTACATAATATTTCCACTTCAGCTGGCAATCCCCGAGAGATGTCCAACTCAACAAGAATCCTGGCAACCCTCTTGTCATATGCCAGGTGAAAATCATCCTCCACGGCTACAAACCGACCAATGGTGTTTCCTATACCAACTCAAGAACTAAAAAATCTTGGGATTAAGGATTATACTTATGCTAATTTCCTTGTGGAGGTACATTAAAGGTATGTGCACAGTTGCTGAAACTTTCTCGTCAATATTTTTATCCTACAATTTATCGGTCCAATTTTTCCTATAGATGGAAACCAATTTACATATTTTAGTTAGTCCTCTATAAAGCCTTTGATGATACTTTTGTTGTTGTTATTGTTAACATCCTAACGCCATCCTGTGATCGTAAAGAGTAAAGTTCCTTCCCATTCTCTGAGTAATCTTCGGGGATTAGCATTATTACGTGACCTAACCTTCATCTTTAACATCCTAGAATGCAGGTTACGGGATAGGATATCTATTTTTGAGTCGGCCTTCTCATGACAATAAATTCCTATGGAGTGACGCTACCAATACCTGGTTACCATGCCAAGGTAGTGGCTTTTATTCTTAACTTAAGGGATCTCATCGTGAGCTAGCTTGTTCATTTTCTAAAAGAATTTGTGAATGACATTGTCATTATCCAATTCCAATTTGTGAATGACATTGTCATTATCCGATTCCCAAGTCAAGACTTTGGCTCTCAACTTATATTCTGAGATGCAAATTTTTCAAAAGGATTTAAAGGTTTTGTATCTTAACCTGTTAATGGGAGAGTGGCGTGGCGACTTATGGACGCCTGCAGGCAGCAACGGGTCTACCTGTGGTATTGGAGGTAAAAGCTTCATGACGATAAATGGTCTTCATTTATTTTTTCACAGTGTTATTGTCAAAACCACAAAATTTCCGAAAAATTTAAAATTTTTAAATCTACAAAACGTTTAAGTTAAACAGATTAACTAACATTAATTAGTTATATGTTAACAGCTTGCTATTGAATTTATCAGTTAGCATGTTTAGTTAATGAACATATATTTTTCGGCTTATTGACTTTTCTTCCTTTTGTGACCATAAGGTGAACTATCATGCATAACTAGGCTTACTTAGCTTTCGAGCTAACGCACGGTTTCCGCTTTTCTTACAGATGTACAGGTAAGAAGTTGTAGCACTGCAATTTCGTAATTCTAGAGTATTTATTATATGTTCGCCGTATGCGAAAAGGTTTGAAGAAAGAGACAGAACATTCAACTTAAGTTAAGGTATAATCAACTAAAAGACTATCTGCTTCAGTACCATTTATACACTATTGAAGAGTTATTACTTCAATATAAAGGATGATTCCAAGGTTAGGAACAAAATTCATATGATGACCCTAAGATTTCATAGCTTACATTATTCAAAAACAAGGTCTTATGCTAATATTATTTTTACTTGATAAGGGACTTAGAACATCTTGCATCATAAGGGAAAATTTTATAATAACTTGAGTGCCAAGATTCACTTCATAATTTGTAATATATATAATACTATAAACTACCCTCCAAATGAGTGCAAACTATAAAAATCAAGGTTAAGGTTCTTATCGAATACTTCCCAAACATCGAGCTCATAATTCTATGATATCATTACACCATTTACTTATGATTTTCATGGTTTGACATAATAGTGGAGAGTAATAAAACTATCATCATTTGCATGCAGCGTAGGTTATGGTTCACACTCCACGACTTAGGATAAACTTTATGCAACGAATGATTTGGGAAATCATTCATCCCTCGAGACGCTGACTGACTATGCAATGAAACCCACTCTTGTGAAATATTAAACCACTGTTGTGTCAACACTCCAACCAAGCATTACATGGATATAAGCCTTGGTCGATAACCCTAGACTTCATTTGCTCCTTTTCCCTCAGTGCTGGTCGCTCTGCGACTGTGCTGGGCATTTCGGCATGGCCTCTCATCTGAGAAGTATCCTCTGCATTTGTTTCCCGGTTGTGGCTTGCTCCATTCATTGTACATTGAGGTGCAGTCTTCCCTTTCTCCACTATCTTCTTCTTTAGCATAGTGAACCGAACCCTTGCCGGTGTTAAAACTTTCCTCCAGGGTTACGATGGTTGGACTTACAGTCTTTAAACCTTATGCACGGTTTAGGAGTTACTCTTCCTATTCTTTCTGGCCGTAGTAATGCTTTTCTGTGTTGTTAGTGGAGACGACGTTATCAGCAGTTAAGCTTCTTCAACAAACAGGTAAGAAAATAGGAACTCGAACCTTTGCAATACTGGTTTTACTTCGCTGTGAGTTAACTTCTTTTTAACACAGGTTATAATATTCTAAGTGGGGTTTACTCTTTGTGGTTGCAGGTTTTGAAGTTCCGAGTGCGCGGCCTTTGAACTCTGTGTAAGTTTGAGAGTTAAAATCCCTTTTACCTCCTTACAGGTACTATCTCCTTGCGCTGTTGGTTGTGCTATAAGGATGCCAGCAGTCGTGCCTCCTCCATGAAACAGGTAAGGGTTTCAAAAAAAAACTGTTACAGTTCGATGTAGATTTTAAATCTTCCTTTTACATTTACAGCATTCTTATAAAGGTTTTTATTTCTTGCAAATGCAGGTTCTTACAACTCCACGGCGCGGCCACTGGTGAGAAGGTTGGGCAAGCAAGCTGCAAACCGGTAAGCCTGGTTACACCATGGCTGCTCCTCCTTATGGTTTTCAAAGGGAACTTCAATGGGTTGGCTTAAGAAGCCCGAAACCCTTACTACTTTGTTCAAGTCTTAAGACTGATGTTTTAAGAATTAATAGGTGAAGCCCTTCACGATAGGTGAGGGCGTTACGGCTTAGGCCGATGCTGTAATTAATAGTTTCTCTTCTGTGTTTAAATATATTATAATAGAAATATTGTACAGTGGCATTGGGCTGTAAGCCTGCCCGTAGATGAGGTTGTGACCTCGATTTCTCATTTTACTGTAAATTTTGAAACGCTGGATGTTTTCCCATTGTCTCCAATATAATGTGATATACTGTTTTCTTTATCTGTATCTGTATTTATATTATTGCATTATTCTTAGTTTACGGTATGTGTAAGAAATATATAATGCACAGGCTTAGAACAGCCTTATAATTTTGTTTTACAATGCAGCCATTAGTTAATTATTGTCTTATTTTTATAATCATTATTTATTTGAAATAACTAGATATTACAGGGTTAAACCCTATTTTTACAGTTTGAGAACAATATTGTTTCTTAATTTGATATTAAGTATAATAATGCTATTCTGTTGTATCTGTGGGTAAATTAAAAATTACCGCCCTATTGATTAAGCTCATTATACGAGCAGTTTTGTTATTTACTTTTGATTTTATATAAGCAACTGAGTTACTTTAAGTAAATGAAAATCTTTTATAAGGTTGTTGTCAGGTTAAATACCTAAGTTATACTATGGTTTGCTTATAGTGAAAAACTTTGTTAAGTAAAATAAATAGGGTTTATATCCTTTAACCATACAGGTTCTTATATTTGATGTTTTTAATTTAATTTTACTAAATAAGTCTTGGAAAAGTCTAGCTGCCTGTAAAGCAGAGTACTTTTAACTCCAATTTTATAAATCAAATAATATTTAATTTTTCTTAAGTTTATATTAGATAATATATATGAGTATAACATTATTATTACAATAATAATTACTAATACAGAATTAATAATCTTGTTTTTAGTTGAAGTAATAGATTCTCCATTTGTTTATCCTTGATTGTTTTTATAATATTTGGAATACTATTTATTATTTAATTCTTTGTAGTTTATACTGTCCTATCAATACTCTGTTGTAATTAGTTTATTTTCTTAGTTGTAAATGTTTTACTTATGATTGTTCTATAAGAACAAAATATTAACATACTTCTATTCAGAAAAAGAATGAAAACTCTGTAACCTTTACAAACTTAGTCTAAAATAAAAGAAGATAAATAATAACAAGAAAGGAATAAACATTATAAATACACATTACCTACAGTCCTGAATAGTAACAATAATATCTGATATTATAATACTGGTTTCTTACTTGAGTTTATTTTTAGTAAATAAGCTATCCGAAAACATAGGATGGAACTATAGTAAACAGTATGAAATTCTAGTTGATCTTTTACTATCTAAACTTCACAGTAGAGTTGAAAAGAAACAATTACACAGTACTAGGAATTAATTTTCTTTCTTTTTATGACTGTAGTAAAATAACATATAAATTTGTGAAAACACTTGTAGTAGCTAAATAGGAACTCGGTTCAGAAGAATACTACTTCTCATCACCAAGATACTGTGCTAGAGTACGGTCTGGTGATCCCAGATGTGGAAAAACACAGTAATTTTTAACAGATTTAACTACTGATATTTTGAGATACTAACTTTACTGAAACTACTAACTCCTCTGACAAGTAAAATAAACATAACATGCATCCATTCATATTCAGTAAACAGAAAGAAACAATTGACAGAACCTTTTTTAGGCTGTGGACAACAACAGCAATGGGAGGCCGTTCCTCCCTACCAACTCCTGGAGAGCGCTCAGACAGCGACTTCTCAGGACCCCCAAGCTTGCTCTGGTCTCCCTGGCTGGAACTAGGTGCAGCAATGTCAGATACCAGTCCTCAAACTCAGTATGAATACAGAACTTATCAGCAAGTCCTCCCAACTAAAATCTGTAATTAAAACCAAGTTACTGCAGCAATCCACTTAGAACACTTCCTTACTGTTTTTCCCTCTTTCCTCAATGAAATTCTTGAATAACATTCACCTAAATGAATTCTCTCTGGAATAAAATCTGAGCAGCCTCAGCTCTCTTCATTGAGTACTTTTAAAAGATTGCCTAGGTCTTTGTTGGGTTAACTGTCATTTAATGAGCCACCTGCTCTGATTCCACTTTCTTGGGGAATCATGACCCCAAATATAGGGAAGTTGCCACCTGCAACTTAGGAAGTGTTTGAGGATGTTGCCACTTGTCTTTTGCCTTTCCACCTAGTTCCATCCACCAGTTTGACCAGTAACCTCTTTTAACAGCTCTCCCATGCTGTTGTCTCCATAATTTATTTATTAATAATAAAATATTCTGAATTACACTCCATTACTATTGACTCTGATGAGTCATCAATCCCTACTTAGGATTAAGTTTAACGTAATGTCTCAGAAATATAAATAAACAATTTACATAATTTTACAAAATTGGGGTATGTGACATACACACGCCCTTAAAATGTAACATCGTCCTCGATGTTACTTATTCCTCATCCTCTACAACCTCCTGAAACAGATTCGGGTATGCTTCCCGCATCTTACTTTCCAGTTCCCAGGTAGCTTCTTCAGGACTAAGGTGCTTCCATTGCACCTTCAGCTGTCCAATTGTACGGTTCCGCAGAGTAATTTCCCTCCTCCCGAGGATACAGTCCGGTTCCACCAGAACTTCCCCTTCTGGTTCTACCTGTACAACGTTCCAATCAATTACATGAGTAGCATCATGAACATACTTTTTCAGAACAGAAATATGAAAAACATTGTGCACTTTTAAATTAGGTGGTAACGCTAGCTGATATGCAACCTAACCAATTCTAGATAATATTTCAAACGGACCACAGTAACGTGATGCTAATTTTGCACAACTCCACAATATTAGGGAGCTCTTCTTTGGTCTTACCTTTATGAACACATGCTCACCCACCTGGAACTCTTTAGGAGTTCTTTTCAAATCTGCTTGGCTCTTTTGCCGATCTTGGGCAACCTTCAAGTTCTCCTGCACTTGTTTTACAATCTGTTCCATTTCCTTTAGTAATTCGGGTCCCAACACTAATCTATCTACTTGATTATTCCAGGAGATAGGAGTGTTACATTTACGCCCATACAGAATTTCAAAAGGACTGAACTTAGCTAATGATTGATAGTTGTTGTTGTATGCAAATTCTGCTAAATGCAAGTAATCCTCCCACTTACCTGGCTGATCCTTAACATACATTCTTAACAGATCTTCCAACACCTGATTAACTCTTTCAGTCTGTCCGTCCGTCTAAGGATGGAAAGAGGTGCTGAAATTCAGTGTTGTGTTTAAGCCTTTAAACAAGGATTTCCAGAAATTCCCTGTGAATTTAGGATTCCTGTCTGAAATAATAACTTTCGGTACACCATGTAGCCGAAAAATCTGCTTTAAGAAAATGTCTTCTATATTTGCAGCCTTGTAAGTGGTTTTAACAGGAATAAAATGTGCTGCTTTACTTAATTTATCTACTACCACCATAATTGAATCATTCTGATTTTGATTTCTGGGTAATCCAGTGATGAAATCTAAGCTGATTATTTCCCACTTCCATCTAGGAATAGGCAAGGGTTGCAATAACCCAGCTGGATGTTGATGTTCTGTATTCACTTGTTGACAGTCCAAACATCTAGCTATATACTCAGCTACTTCAGATTTCATATTAGGCCAAAAATAATCTTTTCTCAACATGGTGACAGTCTTCTGGTAGCCTGGATGCCCTGAATAAGGTGTTCTATGCACTTCATCCAGAATCCGCAATTTTACTTTAGACACATTTGGCACATACGGTCTATCCTTAAACAATAAAAAACCATCTTTATTCAGACTATAACCCTTAATTAAACTTTCTGTGGGTTCTTCTTTAGTTGTAGCTTGTAATTTTTTATAATTTTCATCCAATTTTATCCCTTCAGTTAGCTGTTCATTTAAATCAGAATTATAAGTATTGATTGCTGTTGTAAAATTTAATTTTGCATTTCTACTCAGAGCATCAGCTACTTTATTTTCTTTTCCTTTTATGTGTTGAATTTCGAATTCATATTCACTTAAGAAGGCTAACCATCTGGCTTGCCTTGCATTTAAGTTAGGCTGATCTAAAAGGTATTTCAGACCCTTATTATCAGTTATTAAAGTAAACTTTCTTCCTATTAAGTGGTGTCACCACATTTTTAAGGCATGAATAACAGCAGCCAACTCTAAATCATAAGTGGCATAATTATTTTCATGGATCTTTAGTTTCCTAGACTCATAGGCAATGACATGCCCATCCTGAGTCAGCACTCCGCCTAGACCGTCATTATAAGCATCGGTGCAAACCACGAAATCTTTATTGGGATCCGCTATTCTTAGAATTGGCGCAGTTGTTAATAAAGTTTTTAGTTTCTTAAAGCTTTCTTCGCATTTTAAGTTCCAATCGAACTTCTTGCCTTTCTTTTGCAAGGAAGTGATTGGGTTGGCTATTTTTGAAAAGCCTTCTATGAATCTCCGGTAATAATGATTCCCATGAAAGACCTAACATCCGTTACGTCTTTTGGTACTGGCCAATCTTCAATTGCCCTGCTCTTTTCAGGATCAACTGAAATCCCTTCCTTAATCACTACGTGACCTAAGTACTGGATTTCATCCTTGAAGAAATCACACTTACTGAACTTCGCAAAGAGTTGTTGCTCTCGCAGTTCTTGTAGGACTATCCGTAAGTGTTCCTTATGTTCCTCTTCATTTTTAGAATAGATTAAAATGTCATCGATGAATACGAAAACAAATTTGTCTAAATATTTATGCATTATGTTATTCATTAGACACATAAAGACGGCTGGGGCATTAGTAATCCCGAATGGCATTACGACAAATTCAAAATGTCCATACCTAGTTCTGAAAGCTGTCTTGAATATGTCCTCTTCTTTAATTCTTACTTGATGATAGCCTGATCTCAGGTCTATCTTTGAGAACACCGTAGCTCCACGCAGCTGATCAAATAGATCATCTATGCGGGGCAATGGGTATCTGTTTTTAATTGTCATTTTATTTAGTTGACGGTAATCTATGCAAAGTCGCATAGTTCTGTCTTTCTTTTTAACAAAGATTACTGGTGCTCCCCAAGGAGACACACTAGGACGAATATATTTCTTATCAATTAATCCCTTTAACTGTGATTTTAATTCGTTAAGTTCCAGAATATTCATACGGTATGGAGCCTTCGAGCTAGGTACAGCACCTGGTACCAGCTCTATTGTGAAATCCAGTTCCATCCTAGGAGGTAATCCTGGAATTTCCTCCGAAAAAACATGAATAAATTCATTTAACACAGGTATATTCTCTATTTTTATTTTATCTTTTTCATATTTATTCGCCTCATCTGTAAAAGTTACAGCATAGGCTTTACACCCTTTCCTAACTGCTCTTTTGAGCTGTAAGGCAGAAATCTGCCTGATTACAGTTTTCCTAGGAATACCTTTAACTATTACAGATTGTTCATTATTATTTACACATGTAAACGTTTTATCAAAACAGTTTAAAAATACCCTGTGTTGTTCTAACCAGTCCATACCAATAAGTATGTCATACGAGCCAAGTGGCAGAACATTTAATTTAACAGTAGTTTTAAAATTATTCATCTCTACACATTCCTTAACATAACAATTTACCTTCCTTTTTGCCCCTGTGGCTAGTTGAACTAGCCAAAAGTTATCAAACTTTTCAACAGTTAGATTACACTTTTCTACTATCTGCGGTGAAATATAACTTAGGCTAGCACCTGGATCTATCAAAATAGTTATAGGATTTTTGTTAACCATACCTTCTACTTCCACCATGGAAGTTTGGTAATCAGCTTGGCGGTTCTCCAACGCTGCATTTATTCGGGGCATAGTCCTTGCAAAGTCTTCGACTGTCATTTCATCTTGTATTGTATGAATATTGTTGTTTGGCTTCTTCCGGTTTGGGCAAACTAAAGCATAGTGTGGGCCATTGCACTCCCAACACTTAACAGGTTCCTTCCTTTCGAAATTCTTAGTGAAATTTCCATGATTGTTAGAAACCTCCTTGCTGCCCTTGAAGTTATTGGAATTATTAGAAGCACCATTTTTCCTTCCCTAGAAGTTCTTACCATTAGAATGGTTTCTGTTCTTGTTATTCCTGAAATTTTTCTGAGGTACAAACTCTTTTTTCTTGAATTCAGACTGATTTCCATTCTTTTTAGCCTTCCAATTGGCTATTCCTTCCTTCTTTTTGTTCTGTTCAAAACAGAAGTTAGCTTTTCGCATGGCTTCTTCCAGAGTTTTGGGGTTATCATATTCGATTCTGTCCTTTATATGGTATGGAAAACAGCTGAGAAACTGTTGTACTTTAGGTTTCTCATCAACTAAATACGGCACATATCTTAACAGACTTAAGAACTTACTGTTTAAGTCCTTCATAGTCATGGACCCAAGCTTTAACTCATAAAATTTCTTGGCCCTTTCTTCATAGTATTGTTCAGACAGAAACTTCTTCTTGAAGTACCTTTTAAAAGTACTCCAATTGACCTCTTTTTCTTTGATCCCCTTAACCCTCTTCAAATCTTGCCACCATATATCTTCCTTTCCAGAAAGGTTATATATAGCCATTCTAGCCTTCAGCTGATTTGAATAATTATAAATCTAAAAGTATTTTCTCATCCCGGATAACCAGGATTCTGCCTCTTCTCCTTTTTCAGTTTCTCCATTGAAAGTTGGGGGTTTTATTTTCTTGAACTCCCCAGAAATATCTTCGTAAGGCCTGTACTTTTTCTTCATTTTATACAACTCGGCCTCACTACTGTCACTAGTAGTGTAATAGCTCTGTTGTTCCTTACTTCCTCCTGATGATGAATTGCTATCAGGTTTTGCTAGTTTCATCTTTTTGGACCCTTTTTTATAGCTAGCTTCTTCAGATTCAGACCTTCTATTTTTCCCTTCAGTCTGAAATTTCTCTATCAGAATTTGATTTAACTCCTCTTGAGTCTTCAGAATTCTTTCATTATCCTTTTTGACTGATTCTATTTCAGTCTTTAAACTCTTTATGGTCTGCATCAACTCTGAGAAATGAGCAGTTACCTCCTCAATCACAGGTTCTCTGGACATCTGTCTGGTCTCAGTGTTTAGAGATTCCTCCTCAGCATATTCTCCTAAGTTCTCCATACCTGCCTGTTAGATTCAGAAAAAAAATAATTTTCTGCCTTTCACATAAAACAAAATACAGGTTAGTATATTATTTTTACTGTTCTGGGGAAAGTAATTGGGCCACATCAAGGCCTAGTGTTTGAACCATGCTCTGATACCACATGTCAAAACCCCAAAATTTCCAAAAAATTTAAAAATTTTAAATCTACAAAACGTTTAAGTTAAACAGATTAACTAACATTAATTAGTTATATGTTAACAGCTTGCTATTGAATTTATCAGTTAGCATGTTTAGTTAATGAACATATATTTTTCGGCTTACTGACTTTTGTTCCTTTTGTGACCATAAGGTGAACTGTCATGCATAACTGGGCTTACTTAGATTTCGAGCTAACGCACGGTTTCTGCTTTTCTTACAGATGTACAGGTAAGAAGTTGTAGGCTGCAATTTCGTAATTCTAGAGTATTTATTATATGTTCGCCGTATGCGAAAAGGTTTGAAGAAAGAGACAGAACATTCAACTTAAGTTAAGGTATAATCAACTAAAAGACTATCTGCTTCAGTACAATTTATACACTATTGAAGAGTTATTACTTCAATATAAAGGATGATTCCAAGGTTAGGAACAAAATTCATATGACGACCCTAAGATTTCATAGCTTACATTATTCAAAACCAAGGTCTTATGCTAATATTCTTTTTACTTGATAAGGGACTTAGAACATCTTGCATCATAAGGGAAAATTTTATAATAACTTGAGTGCCAAGATTCACTTCATAATTTGTAATATATATAATACTATAAACTACCCTCCAAATGAGTGCAAACTATAAAAATCAAGGT